>JAFEMH010007610.1:0-82719 GCA_022495995.1 Adenophora triphylla var. japonica
AAGCAAGCATATTTAAGAACCAAATTACAATAACAAAATCAATAGTTAGGAAAGAAGAGCTCCATGTTCAACCACTTGGTAAATGGTAGAAGAAGTTAATATATATTCCTCCTGTCCCGCTACAACCTCGCACACTTTCCTTACTGGGCCTCTCAATTACAAACTTCAACACTTCCCTAAAATGGCAAAAGTTAATCTTTACTATTCCACCCACTAATTCTCTCTCATACTTTACTTTTATACTCACAACACCAATCAAATCACTATTTCCTATCCCACTTTCTCTCTCCCAGATCCTCACACTTTTCATACTTCACAACATTTTCTCCACTAACTTTTTCTCTTAATTTGTGAAGCTAAACAAGAAATCTCGTGAACTTACTAACGGGACCGTGGAGTGGAGTATATATATATATATATATATATATATATATATATATATATATATATATATATATATATATATATATATATATACATATATATATATATATATATATATATACATATATATATATACATATATATATATACATATATATATATACATACATATATATACATATATATATATATACATATATACATATACATTGCCATATATACATACATATATATACATATATACATATACATACATATATACATACTATACATATATATACATATATATATATATACATACATTACATATATATACATATATATATATACATATATACATACATATATATATATATACATATATACATATATATATATACATATATACATATATACATATATATATATATATATATATATACATATATACATATATATATATATATATATATATATATATATATATATATATATATATATATATATATGGTTCGGTCCTCGATTCCGGTCCAGACTGCTTGTCGCATATCTTTTTTCTGCAAAATCAGACTTCGTACTAAATAATCGGTTCCCATACAAAATTTTGAAACCAGTGATTTCAGACCATTATTATTTTTTTCGGTCCAGCTTTTAACCTGTCCGGTCCGGGCTCGATCTCCCATCGAATTTTTTGTACTGTACTCTAACATTCAGATCTCGAATGGAGAAAAAACGAATATTCCGAATTGCATTATGTCTAATGCAACCCACCCATTTAAATCAATAAGAGCCGAAAATGAAAAAACAAATGAGGCCTAAGATTAACTAAACAATTTGAAAAGCATAGGATTTTACCAGATTAGGAGAAGAATTCACGGATTGGATTTTATAATTATTCATCACTCTTATGCTAAATTTTGGTAAAGAATTAATCTAACTCGCTCAAAGCTATCCAACTCGAAGAAGGGATGGAAGAAGTTAGATCGCACCAATCCCAAACGTGTGAATGCCACCTGAAGCCACGCTGCAACAAAATAGCGGTCTGCATGGAACAATATATGAGGAGGCTTAGTGGTCGCCACCTATAGAGACATAATATTTGACAAAGAAGTATCTCTTATACTAACAAACTAGACCAACAACAACAACAACATTGTGCAAAGAACAACAAAGAACAACATCAAGAATAACAACAACAGAACAACAACAACAACAACAATTTAAATGTGTTACAGAGAACAACAACAAGAACAAAGAATGCAAAGAACAAAGAAGAACAACAACAACAACAAGAACAAATAAACAATAACAACAACAACAACAACAACAATGCCAACAACAACAAACAATTCCAACATGAATGTATCATGAAGGTAACAGATATGAACTTTCAGATGGAGAAGATGTTGCTACAGCACAATGCCAATGAACAGATTCAGAAGACTCGAGTGAATTAGCATGTACCTGCAACTAGATGGGTCATCTTTCTGATTTTGAGACTCACCACCGCGTCGAGACCTAGCAGTCATGCTCCTGTAAGATGTAATAATAAAAATCAATTATTACATATAGATAAACCAAATAGAATTGAGAAACAAATACTTTAAGAGGAGAAATAAAAAACATAAATGAATGTTTTTAATTAAAAAAACCAATCATACTTTTCTTTTTAGCCTTAGTTTTTCTTTTTCATTTCCGAGGCACTGTTTCACGTTCATGACCATGTACATCGAACAAATCTGGATTTACAAATTTTCCCTCATATGGGTCTACATATTCACCCTCATCATGATCAAGTCTCTGCACGGGGTTCATGAGCATCATTATTTAGAAACAAACTGGGAGTATCAATCATGTTTTTAAAAGGGTCATCTATAGCATCTATATCTTCATCAACGTGATCACTAACTTGGTAGCTGTTGTTGCTCTTGTTTGACAAGATAACAATAGACCACTTCTTATCAACTGGATCAGAAACATAGAACACCTGTTTAGCTTGTGTTGCCATAACAAACGAATCATCTTTATATCCAACCCTATTCAAATCAACCCGTATGAAACCATTATTTTCAACCTACACCCCACTAGGAATATCGACCCAACTACAATCAAATACAGGGACTCGAAATGTAACGTAATCTACTTTCCAAATTTTCACAATTTGCCTAAAGAATGTGGTGGCCGACTTTTCATCTTCGTTGCCCAGAACTGAAAGTCCGCTATTCTGCATTGTGCTATTCTCATCGTGATCTCGATTGTAAAATGTGTATCCATTTATAAGGTAACATTTATAAGAAAACACATGTGTATCAGGTCCCCTAGACAACCACTTCACCCTTTCAGAGATTGACTCATTCTCAAGTAGCTTTTCTGAAATATGATTGCGGAACCAATCAATGAATGTACGGTTGTGCTCCACTTCCACCCAATTCAAATCCCTATCTAGATGCTCATGTGAGATAATTTGCTTGTGCAACTTGACAAATGGTAACACATCGACACTATTGTGTAAAATATTTAAATTTACCCTACGTCGTTGTTCAAGGGTAATCTCAACTTGTTGACCTCCTGTGACACCTTCACCATCAATCCTACTAGTGTGACATGTAGTTGGAAGCCCAATTGATTCGACATTTGGGATGTACTCGGACCAATATTCTAATGCTTCTTCCACTATGTAACGTTTTGCGATGCAACCCTTCAGACGATACCTACTTGTCACATACCCTTTCAACACTTTCATATACTGCTCCATGCCATACATCCATCTCATACGAACAGGACCACACATCCTTGTCTCGTAAACCAGATGAACAGTCAAATGAACCATGATATCAAAGAAAGAAGGTGGTAAATACATCTCAAGCTCACAAAGTGTCTCCACAATTTGTTTTTGGTAATTAGATAACCTTCAAGGTTCAATGACCTTACTGCTCATCGCCTTGAAAAACCAACATAACGTTGTAATAGTGGTATACACATTTTCGGGCAAAATGGAGCGAATCGCAATTGGGAGCAGAGTCTCAATGATGACATGGTAATCATGAGACTTTAAAGATGTCAACTTCAACCCATTTTCAGATACCAGACTCCGAATGTTAGATTAGTAACCCTTTGGGACCTTAGCTGACTAAAGTGTCTCAAGCAAGACCTTTTTCTCATTCTTAGACAATGTGTGAGCTACAGGTGGTAAATATGGTGATTTCCCTTCTTCTATCACAAGCGCTAATTCTCCTCTAATTCCAAGGTCAACCATGTCCATTCTTGCATTGTACCCATCTTTAGACTTCTCTTTGTCAGCTAGCAAAGTATTTAAAATACTAGCACAAACATTTTTCTCATTATGCATGAGATCAATAAAGTGTCTCACATACAAGTCTTTCCAATAGCTTAATTGAAAAAAAATTGATTTCTTCTTCCAACCTTTAGTAGGAACGGTCTTCGAAAATTTCTTACCAAACTGTGTCTCGATATTTTCCACCTTTTCCAACACATCCTCACCTGACAGTATATCAGGTGCTTTTCGCTCTTCAACTTCACCATTGAATGCCTCTGACATTGTCCTGTACCCATGATTTGGTCCCAACCACCTCCTATGTCCCATGTAAATGGATTTCTTACAATTTTTTAAACAAAGATGATCAGTGACCTCGGTACACCAAGGACATGCACTATGCCCTTTCACACTATAACCAGAAAGATTCTCATAAGCTGGAAAATCATTGATTGTTCCAAATAACATGGATTTTAACATGAAATTGTCCTTTCTGTACCCGTCATACACATCAATACCCTGTTCCCACAATAACTTCAAGTCTTCGATTAGAGGAGCCAAGAAGACGTCAATGTCATTACCGGTTTGTTTGGGACCTGGTATCAAAGTAGACAGCTTCATGTACCGGCGCTTCATACACAACGAAGGTGACAGAATATAGATCATTAGAACAACAGGCCATGTACTATGGCTAGTACTTTGAATCCCAAAAGGATTCATTCCATCGGATGAAAGTACTAAGAATAAGCTTCTTGGTTCTTTGCCAAATTCTGGATATCTATTATCAAATTTCTTCCATTGAGGCGAATCAGCTGGGTGTCTCAACATTCCATCTTTAATTCGCTCATCTTGATGCCATGTCAAATGTTTAGCATCATTCGGGGATCTATATAACCGCCTAAGTCTTGGAATTATCAGGAAGTACCACATAACCTTGGCAGGGGATTTATTTTTGTTATAACATTTTGTACCATACTTGGGTCATTCACCAAGATCTGCGTACTCTTTTCGGTACAGAATACAATCATTTGGACAAGCATAAATCTTCTCATGTGTTATGCCAATTAGTTTGAGCATCTGTTTTGCTTCATACGCTCGACGAGGGAGCACGTTATCATCAGGCAACATATCACTCACGACTTGTAACAATTCTGTAAAGAACACGTCAGAATCCTGGTGAGCAGCTTTTAAGTTATATAAAGTCAACACAGCAGACAGTTTTGTTGTCTTTGTACACCCAGGCCATAAGGGTAACCTAGCATCAGTCCTCAACCTCTCGTGCATATCAGAATGGTCCCGTAATTCTTCAATAGCAACAGACAGAGTATCCGTTTCAGGACTAGATGGTCCATCGCGATCAACCGCCCCAATATTCGAATCCATCTTATCTGAAGAGCAGAAGCTGGGACTTGAACGGTTTGATCTACATTGACCTTTCCCCTCACTATGATATGTCCAGACGGTGTATGTTTTATCGATACCATGACAAATTAAATGTTCATACAACACTTTCTGACCACTGACTGCTTTAACATTCATACATTTTTGACATGGACATGTGATAAACCCAGGATTACTAGCATGTTGGGCTGCACGTGTACAGAAATATTTGACTCCATTCTTGTACTCTTTTGATAATCGGTCCGCAACAATCCACTTGCGATCCATAGTTAGCTAAGTTACAAATAAATGCAAAAATCACTACAGGTCATGTGGATTCATTGAACAGTAGAATATAGTGAAAACTTGCAAATAATTATAAATGTATATATTAATAAAGTAATTTAACTGTCACAAGGATATGCACGATTCAAATTTTAGAGTTTCTAACTCATCCATCATAGATAGAGCCGTCAATATGGGATAACGGGACCGGACGAAACTAAGTTGTCCCGCGACAGGAACAGGACGGGACTAAAATATTCCGTCCCATCCCAAATCTATTGCGGGGCGCGGGACAATGCGGGACCCGTTGACTAGGCAAGATTAGGCATTGTTTCTGAGAGTATGGCTCTTAAATATTTATGAGTATTGTGTTGGAATTTAACAGAGGGCCTAATGTTTCTAGCATATCATCAATGAGTTTAACAACATTTAACCAATCAAGTTATTCAATCACTGGTTTAACCATTATAAACACAACAACACCAACCACAAACATACATTAGAAACACAATAACAACAACAACTGCATACAGCAATATACATCAATATACATCAATATACAAGAAAAACTGCAACAACACCATACATCACCAACAACAACGTACATCACCAACATCAGCAGCAATGACATACATCTCTCTCTCTCTCTCTCTCTCTAAAGTTTCTCGCTCAATAGATGTGTGATTGATTCAAGGGCGGAGAAATCCCAAAAAAAGGATTAAAATCAAACCCAATAAAAAGGGCAATTGCCAAGAAAGAATAGATAAATCCCCAAATATAAACCCTAATTATAATACTAACCTTGAATTTTTGTGCTAGGTCGTCGGTTGTGTTGAATATTTTGGTCGGTTTAATGTTCTGGTGGCGATGGTGATGGCTGTTGGATGTCTGTGTTTTTCTCTATCCTCGTCCTCGTCCTCGTCGGTGGTGGTGGCGATGGCTGGTGTGGCGGTCGGGGCTTTGCTCTTGCGTCGATCGGTGCTCCTCGTTAGATTTTGTGTTGAAGATTTCTCTGTCTTTGGAATGGCGCTGAATTTATGCCTAAAAATCAAAGAAAATAAATAAATAACCTCCTCTTATATGCTTATGAAACGTTAACTTCAACGACGCTTTGATTAAGAGCTATCTAAGATTTTGCCAAGACAGCGCTTCTTCAATTATGCGCTATCCAAGTTAAATTTTTTTTTTGGGGCCCGTTATTAAATGTAAAGACGTGATGCGCTATGTAAGTGTGTATCTTAGATAGCGCTTTTTAAAAGCACTATCTAAGGTGCGTTTCCTAAGCTTCAATTTGTACTAGTGATATATATATATATACGGTCCGGTCCGATTCCGGTCCAGGACATCGTATATTTTTTTCAAAATCAGGATCAGACCAAATAATCGGTTCCATAAAAATTTGGAACCAGGACCAGACCAATACTATTTTTTCGGTCCAGTTTTAACTGGTCTGGTCCGGTCCGATTCCACGGATTTTTTGTATAGCCCTAGCATTCAGATCTGAACAGAGAAAAAAAACAAACAGTCTGAATTACATTATGTCTGATGCAGCCACCCATTCAAATCTGAATAAGAGCTGAAAATGAAAAACAAATGAGGCCTAAGATTAACAGAACAATTGAAAGCATAGGATTTTACCAGATTAGGAGAAGAATTCACGGATTGGATTTTATAATTACCATCACTCTATGCTAAATTTTGGTAAAGAATTAATCTAACTTGTTCAAAGGTTCGTTCACTTGATTATGGGTTGGTACGTTTGATGTGTGAATTGCAATCCTAATAATTCCTTCACAATTATATTTCCGCTAAGTTAATATAATGATCTAGACATTCATTAGATATAAAGGAACAAGTGAACCTAAATTCTTTTTATTTTCGCTATGTTATCAATTGAATATATTAAAGGCAATATGGGTTTATGCATATAATTAAACCTACAATCGATTCATCAATATTTCCTTAAACAAGAACGAGTTAGGTTTGGAAGAATTATAACCTTAATAGTAGAATGATCCGATAAAAACAACATCCAATCCATGAACAAGCTATTTGGCTACTTATACTCATGTTTGTCATCACACGAATTGAATAATTAAACATAAAAACCTGAAAATCTGAAGATTGAATAAATAATCCTTGAATCGTTCAAAGCCTTGCTCAAGAGTTGTAAAAATTAGAATAGCATTCAAAAACATAACCTAAACTAATCAAAGTGTTTTGTATATATACTAGGTCTAAAAAGGTAAATAAGGAAACTCTCCAAATCCTTTCACAATCCAGACTGAATTCGCTTGAAACCGCCTAGGGTGCGATCACAACATTCAAGGGGTGCGATCATGCCAATCCTCTTTACAAAGAGTGCGGTTGCGCGTTTGATGTGGTGCGGTTGCACCCTTTCCTAATGTTGATTTCGCCCTTTTCTTTTTTTCCTTTAACTGCTCCGCTCCATTTTTGCCTTTTTTTCATCCTTAATCAGTCCCAAATTTCATCTTTTCCTTTATTTTTCTGTAATTATACAAACAATAAAATGCAATATCAAAACACCAAATAACCCATGGGTTAAGCACAAAACAAGTCTGAAAATACCTAATTTCGATGTGTAGAGACACATCCATCAAATACCCATAAACTTATCTTTTGCTCGTATTCGAGTAAAACTAAAAGAATCAAGCATAAAAAAAACTACTCTAACTATGAGAAATAAATAAAGCAAAAATAATATATTTTTGGGATGTTCTCAATATACACTAGGTTGTCATCTAGACAAGTCTCAGATCCTCACACAGTATTATTATCAAGTTCCAATAAGAATATGCAATTAGAATTACATTGATGCATCTAACCCATAATTTTTCACCTCGCCATAAATGATGAATGAATAATGGGAGATCATAGTTATCAAGGTAAGATTGTTTATGGATTAACTATGTCATGCCCTATATCAAAGATAATACTCATTTCAGATTACAAGGATACTCATATGCTTGGTTATGCAATTGTCAACCCGTTTACTTAATATTGAACGGAAGATATGGCTTCAGGGTAATTTACATGACAATTTGTGGGGCCAGGTTCACGGTTACAAACAAAGGAAAGGATATATAAACATAAAAATATGGAATTAGAAAGTCTTCTATTTCATGATAATCCTCCCTGAAATTAATCTCTCAACTCACCCGTGTTTCCCCAATGCCTCAACCCCCAAATTAGAATTTTTCATGTTTTACGTATACGAGGTTGATGGAATTCCCTCATTCATTCTAGGTCACCTTTAACTTATGCTTCAATGATAAAGAGGGCAATTTATTTTGACAATAATAAACTATTTTTGGTTCTTCCCCCCCCCCCCCTTTTTACAATACATACCCAAGATTTCCCAATTTTTGGTCTTTCTCACTCATTCCCAAATTTCCCTTTTTCTAACCCCCAATTTTCCCTTCTTTCTCTAATTATATTTCTTGAAAAGGTGGGATAATTTTATTCTAAGTTTCAAGGGGTTGGGAGTGGGTATCAATCGAGGGCGAATGGTGGCCTAGATATTCCATACTTTCTAACAGACTCAAAATGGGATCTAGCGACAACATATATAAAGTGACGAGAAAGTCAAAGGCTCACAAGAGGGTTGAAAGAATAAAAGTCATAAATAACAAGTAATCTAGTAAGGTGTTATTGACAAGTATCGAACCATGTTATAGGGACCCCGAGTATATCAAAGTGATCCCATAAAAGGCACCTACATTGATGAACATGATCAAGAAATATATGATGATAGTGAATGGTGGTGAAATTGTGTTTTACATGTTTCAATGTAATCCTAATTATCATATTCAAACTGGCACTTTATAACACAAATTAATATGAACCCCTCAAATAATCACAGACTTTGGCTAACTTTCCAAAATATAAAGAGAACAAATTATTTCCAAATTTTTCATTAAAACAAGAAAATCCTAATCTTACATATTGAAAGCAGATAAATTAATACAAAGTATCCCACACCTCCAAACTAAAATATTGCATTGTCCCTAATGAAATTTAACAGTACATAACAAGATAGGGATAGGGATACCTCAATCAATCACTGTCTCCATGGACTGCTGGCCCCTCCACGTTTGAGCTTCCCAATCTCAGCCTCTGCCTAAAGTCACTTCTCAGTTCCCTCATCTGGCCCACTAGTGCACCAACATGCTGGGCCAAGTAATATGTACCCTTAGTGGGATCAGCTCTCATCCTCCTCATCATCATCATCCTTCTGATGTCCCTGAGAAGACCCATCACCATTCATCTGTTTTTGGCATTTTTGGGTGAGGGTGGTCTTGTTGATTTTAGGACCCATCTTCAAGTCCTTGATTACTCGAGTCAGGTTGACTCCAGCCCTAGCAATCAGTGCCTTGATCAACAAGGGGAATTATTGTTCGAATTCTCCATGTTATTAACGGTATGGACTATCTCATTGGCTATGACCTTCCCCGTATCAATCTTCCTTCCCCCCGCATTATCATATGCATCAGCACATCTGGCCTCCAATTCACATCATTAAAATGCAACCAAGTGAGGAGCCTCTCACAAATGAACCTATGAAACACCATCATTTGAGGGTTCAAGTCCCGAGCTTTCATTATTTTCCCTTCTTTATCGTGTTTGAGTCAATGTGCCCAAAGGTGACAGTTATCTTATCGATGTTGTTCTTATAGTTCTTCCCCATAATCTCAATAAAGTTTGTATATTCACACGCATTATCAGCCAAATCATTGAGGAAAGAGTAAAAAACATTGATGACTTCCCGAGAATAATTTACTTGAACCCCCCCCCCCCCGCACATAAGAGAGCAATGTGTTCCCATTTTCAAACGCATTGGCATAGAATCACTACAAAAAAATTGAGATTTTGCTACGAAAAAATTTGTAGCAAAATGTTAAGATTTCGTAGCTAAAGAGTATTGGCGACGAACCTGTTTTCGTCGCAATTTGACAAGGAGGCTCACTCCCAAGTTTTTGGGACTAGCTCACAATTTCTCCTATTGATAGAATCTAACCATTTCCTCCATATCGACACCCTCAAAATTGAATTCCCTCTCTGGGTTGAATCCCTTCGATTCATACATCTCAAAAAATTTGTTGGGCTTTATTCCCCACAAATTTATTTTTATCAAAGGGGGGACCAACCGGAGGGATGGGGGCACTATTATTCATTCAATTCATAGTCCCAGGTATCCTATAGTTATAGTTATAGTTATAGTTAGAATAAAAAAGAAAGTTCGAATAACTTTGGCCTATTGGTCATTTAGACATAATGCACAAATTGAAAGCACTAACAACCACCTAAAAATTCAAAAGGTCAAGCTTACTTGAATGGAGTTTGCTAGAGAATTCGCCGGAGTTTGGCAACAAAAGTCACTGGAGATGTAGAAGATGACCGGAAATAATGGAACCCTTTACAAAAATCCATACAATACTTTTCTTCTGGCTCACCCTTCAAACCCACCAACTACTTCAAGGTTCTTCTTTGTTTTAGAAATCCATCAATAACCCTTCAATTCATCAAATTTTTGGGGTGTTTAAGCTTCAAGAACACAAGATTTGGGTAAATAATGGGTTGATAATGGATATTTGAGGGGTTAAAGATGGGGATTTGTGGGTTTGGAGAGCAATTTTTAGAGAGAGTGAGAGAGTAGGGGCATCACTTAGAGATAGAAGGAGAAGATGAGTTTTTATTTGGGGTTTGTTAGGAGAGAGGGAGAGATAAACTGTGTCCTTGTCTGCCCCACATTGGATTTTCCTCCAAGGGCTCCGATCACGCGGTATTTTTGGAGAGATAGGTGCGGTCACGCTGAAAAAAGGGCACCATCGTGAAAAGTTTCTGGATAAAAGGATGCAACCGCGCCAAAGGTAGGGCGCGATCGCGCGTAGTTTCTGTACAAGGGGTGAGACTGCACGGTCATGGGGTGCGATCGCACCCTATGTTTTTCCCAATCCTCATAGTCATCTGTGATGGTTGGCCTTAGTAATATCTGCAAATCACCACGAACATATAAAAAAGTGTAAAATATGATAAAACAGTAAAAATGTCTCAAAACAAAGGAAAATATTTTTGGAGGGTGACACTATTTACATCTCCTATAAACCCACAAACTCGAAGAGACCCGTGAAGGGTGACACAAACAGAAGCTTGACAAACTTTTTGACCGCACATAAGTGGCCTACGTCCCCATTATAATAGGCTCATGTCGCCGTAGTTCGGACCGACCCCAAAATAAAAGACAAAAGCAAGGAATTTTTTTTATGAATATCTCCACCCCAAACTAGAAACATGTTATGTCCTCATTGCATAGAAGTAAAAATGAAGCATGCATCTAATTAGGTTGATGTTGGTAAACTGAAAGGTAAAAGAGAAACCAGTAAAAGATACCTAATTGGGTTGCCTCCCAACAAGCACTTTGTTTAAAGTCTTTAGCTCGAATTCATACCTCAAGAGGATTAAGTGGCTATCTCTGAATCCACAAGTTTTATCACATCAATGTGCTCTAAGATGGACACCCTTCGTGGTACGGCTTCACTCTATGACCATTTACCTTAAAAGTGCTTCCATCCTTCAAATCTTTGAGTTCCACCACTCCAAAGAGGGAAAACTTCTACCACCACATATGGCCCAAACCACTTGGAGCATAGCTTACTAGGAAATAACTTCAACCGAGAATTGATGAGAAGGATTTTCATACCTGGCGTTAGGAAGTTTGGCCTTATCAGTTTATCATGATACCTTTTTGTCCTCTATTTGTACAGCTTTGGACTCGCATATGAATCTTGCCTTAGCTCCTCGAGCTCATCCAATGACGGCAAACTCTTATCTCCCACTAAAACCATATTCATGTTAAGCATTTTGGTTACCCAATAAGCTCTATGCTCCATCTACATGGGAATATGACACTCCTTACCATATACATTCCGGTAAGGGCTTATACCAATGGAAGTCTTATATGTAGTCCTATAAGCCCACAGTGCATGTCACGACCCCGATATTAGGCACTATTTTATCACTCGTTGAGCATGATGGGTTGGGTTGTTAGTGTCTCATATTATGCCTTTTATGTTACTTGTTAGATTTATGTGTTCATTTTATGTTTTAATGAGTTATGTTAAGTTAGGATGAAAATGAATTAAATCTAATGCTTTAGGGTCTAAAATGAATAAAAGGGAAATGTTCTAGTGAATTAATAATAATGAGAATTTTTAATAAAAATGATTTGATTTAGTTGAGGTGCTTTTATGTCAAGTTAGAAGTTGAGGTTTCTAGTTTAAGTTGTCCAAACCTTGAGGAGCTTCATTGTAAAACATGATAATTATCCATGGAATTTTAAAGGGAAAACCTCATTTGTTAAGGTATCAGTATTCTTCTTTCTTCTCCAAATCCATAGAAGCCTAAACCCTAGCCTCACCTTTCAAAAATTCTACCACCTTCCTTACTTCTTCGTTTTCAAAACGGGTTGCGGAATCGTGTTCCAGACGGCAAGGGGATCGTTTAGAGCTACTCAAATAAAAATTTTATTTTTCACCATTCAAGTAAGTTATTATGAATTCCTTTCCAATCTTGTTCATTCTTTGAATTTTGTTGTTATGGATGTTTATAAAGAAGTTTTGGTAAAATGAAATAATTTTTCTTTAGTAAAAATGATGATAGAAGGAATTGGGTTGAAACTTGGAAATAATGATATTGCTTAGGTTGTTATGGTAATGAAAAGTCAAGGTATTGGTTGAATTAGTAGCTAAATGGGTATGCATGGTAATTTGGTACATGTTGTTGATTGGGAAAGGTTGGAAAATGACCTTGTACATTATATTTGGGATAGATAGAGTATAAAATGAGTTGGTTCTAACTTTGGTACTGATTTGAGTTTGGTTCAGCTCTTGTAAAACAGAGGAATTGGTATTATGGGTTTTGGTTTGGCTTATTACTGATGTACAGATTCTGGTGTCTGAATTTGGCCTTGGCACGAGTCGTGCCAAGGGGCACGAGTCGTGCCCTTTTGCCATTCGTGGAAATGAGTCGTGGAACTGGTCTAAGTCGTTCTGATCAAAATGGGGAGAAAAAGGCACAAGTCGTGCCATGGGGCACGAGTCGTGCCCTGCACTGAAAATTCTGAATCAAATTTTAAGGCTTAGAAACCTATTCAACTTAGAACATAATTGAACCCTCTTTAACTTAGATTAAAGTAGAACACTTTAGCTACACAATGATGCCTTAGTTGATCAAAATGGAATAGTGGAAGTACTTTAAATATTATCGTGAAAATGCTTCGTAACATTGAATTGTTCCTTAGCCACAGTAACTCCAAATTGGTAAATGGAACTTGGGCCTTTATAGAGGTTATATATTATTGCATATAGGCTGTGTAGGGATAGTTTATGATACCTTCCTACCTTATTTGAGTTTATATGCATTGATATTATTATACATAGTGTATGAAATAAATGTTGCACTATAGTATTGATTGAACATGAGTATTGCTTTACCATGTTGTTATATTTCATCCCTTTGGTGGATTCCATTTCAAGTATCTATTATGTACTTGAACTTGTGTTAATTAGCTGATGTTTAGGGGTATAACGGAATATGATCAATTAAGGAAAGTGTGACCTAATGTGATTGGATTGCGTTATACCTGTGACTGTCCCCTTCTGTGGCCACAGATTGGGGTTATAGCATCTGTATTGAGCCAAAAGCCTTAGAGAGTTGCTACTATCTTATATGGTTCCCTGAAAAAATGGGTCTTATAAGATGTGAATATGCCTAAGCAGTTCACAAGAGAGGAGTTATTATAATAGATCTCTCCGTTATATGTAATTGGTTGTGATGGGTTGGTATCCTCCAATATTTTACGACTTATTGGTCAGACAGGAAAAGGTAAACCAAGGTAACAGAATGTGTTTACGGCTTTTCCAATGTGTTATATGCACCTTATATGTGTTGCATTTACTTGGCATATTGTGCCTTCATAATAACTTATTGAGATTTATTCTCACCCTTCTCCCTTTAATGTTTTAGATCGACCTGAGACAGGAGGACCCGGCCAGTGAGGACGGTGCAGAGTTTGTACTGGTATTTTGGGTTGTCGGGTATGTTTATTGTTAGATGGGTTGTCTTTTGGTTGATACTGCTTTGTTGGAGTTTGTTGATAAAACGAGTTATGTAAAAATGTAATTGTGAACTTAAACTTTTGTAAATATGGGAACTAAGTAAGTAGTTTTGTAAAGTAGTTGTAGATGGGAACTTTTGTAAATGTTTGTACATAAGTTGGTTTGAAGTTGTGAAGTGTTTATCCCTTTTCCAACAAGTGGAGATGTCCCAAATTAGATTTTGAATGTTAATGTTAAAGTTAGTTTCATTTCAAGTTAAGTTAAGTACAAAGTTTTAAAAATTATAGGTTGTCTTTCTTAGATTGGACTCTCTTGGTCGGGGAGCCCACATTTGGTATCAGAGCCTCGTTTAGAGGTCAAGGGTAGATGTCCAGTTTAAGGGGGAGTGTGGGATAACTGACGTCGAGTGTTTGATGCAGGTGTTTATTTCAATGGCGGGGAATGAGGATGATAAGCATCGGGCACAGGGGAATGTTGGTAATGAAGGGGGAAATGGTAATCAGAATGAAGAGATGATGGATATGTTCAGAGTCTTCTTACAGAACATGGCAAACCAAGGTAGAGCTCAACAACAACCGGAAGAGAGGCAAGGGCACGGACTTGAGAAATTTGTGAAGATGACACCTCCAAGTTTCAATGGGGATCCGGATCCGGTAAAGGCAGAGAGATGGCTCGAGTCTGTTAATGTTAGATCATGTGTTGTCATGAATGTCATCCCAAGTGTTGCAAACCAGTGTTGCCACTGGTGTTGCCAAAAGTGTTGCCATTTGGAATTGGCGACACTGAGTTAGTTACTGTATTTTTCACAAATATTAATGGGTAAATTAATGTTTATATAACAGTAGTTAGTCACCTTAAAATGAGCTTGAAATCAGCAACAGAATATGCCCAGGCGAGAATTACGAAGAGGAGGAATTAACAAATAAACATGTGTTTATTTGTTTAATTTATGACCAAGCAAAGAGATATTTTATTCAGCTATTCTGGGGGAGAACAAGTCAAAGTACAAGGCAATCAAAGCTAAGAGGTACAAGCATGAGAAGCAAGAGAAGACTAGGTCTCCTACAATGAAGGCGAGAAGGCATAAAATGAGGAAACAAACTCAAGGCTGTTAGCTGATCATTTGAGTAGGCTCCAAGACTTTGTGGCCTATAAATAGTGCAGTGGATCTTCATTGAAGATCATCCAATTCAGAAAACGCAAATCTGCACAAGAAAAGTAGAATTCTGCTCTCAAGTGTTGCCATTCAGTGTCGGCAACACTTTGTCCAACACTCGAATATTTCATATAGATTTTTATATTTTTGTGAGGTTTTTTGAGTGTTTATTTACAGAGAGAATTCGTGTATGTTGTTCCTTATATCAGGGTTCGTTTATCATTAAGGAACAACCTTGACCTTGTATTGAATTCATATTATTAATAGAAAGGTCTTGCCTTTTAGGCACCCATCAAGTTATATATTTATATAACTTGATAAAAATTATATTCTTGTGTATTGCTTTAATTCTTCCGCTGCAAATTATATTTATTTCTATTGATTTGTGTTTTTTCTAGAATTGGTGAATGTGTTGTTGTTAGTGTCATCAACACTAAGAACAACACCCGTGAGTTTTATCTCACCTTGTGAGTTTCGTCTCATAAGTTCTTAGCCATAGACAATTTCATTTGGTATCAGAGCCTTGCACTTGATATACTAAGTGTTTAGATCCTTTTGTCATGGCTTATGATCCTGCAAACCCTAATCAAAAGAGATTACCGGTTTTAGACGGATCTAATTATGCTTATTGGAAGATTCGCCTACGCTCGCATATCAAATCAATTGATCTTCGGGCTTGGCGATCTATTTTAAATGGTTATTCTGTTCCAATGCTTCCTCCGGATGACGATGGTGACGTACAAGTCAAACCTGAATTCGAGTGGACAATTGAAGAGAATAATCTTGCTAGTTTCAATGAAAAGGCACTGAATGCCATCTATGAATGGGTTGACATGCATATGTTCAAACTCATTCAAAATAGTCCCTCTGCAAAGATGCTTGGGATACTTTACAAAGATTTTGTGAAGGAGATGGCGGTGTCAGAAACAAAGCTTAGAGGTCTCACGAGTAGATTTGAAAGATTAAGAATGGGTGAAAACGAAGACATCTCGTCTTATTTTTGAAAAGTTGATTGATATTTCAAATGCTTGTCAAGTATTAGGGGAGCCTTTTACAAATAAACAACTTGTTTCAAAAGCTATTCGTACTCTTCCCGAACGTTTTAATATTAAAGTTTCAGCTATTGAAGAGGCCCATAATCTTTCAACAATGGACATCAACTCCTTAATGAGTATTTTGAAAAACTTTGAGTTGAATCTCAATGAACAAACGGAGGCTTCTAAAGGCAAGAATATTGCCTTAAAAGTCGAATCTTCGGACACATGTGTGGACGATGAAGATGAAGTCTTCGAGGAGTTAGATGAAAATACTAGTGTAGCTTTACTTGCAAAGAGATATAATTCTATGGTTAGAAAATTTAACAAAGTGCTGGTAAAGGCTAAGGACCAAATGGCCAAAACCTCTAGTTTTGTGCCAAGGAGAAGTCCTCCTCCAAATCAAAAGGATATCCCACCAAGGCGTGCATCCTCGGAAAAGATCCGGTCCGATCCTAAGTACATTGAATCTATTCAATGTCATGCTTGTTCCTGGTTGGGGTCACTATGCCAATGAATGTGCTAACACCTTGAGAAAGGCGGGCAAAAACTTGTGGGTATCTCTTAGTGATGGAGAGGAGGAAGGAACGGAGAAAGAAGAACAGACGGAGCAAGTAGTCATGATGGCCACGGTAGAGGAGCTACCTTCGGCGAGAGTGTTACTTCAAGTGTCGTTACAGATTTGACAACACTTGACACAACATTGGTGACTTCTTGAAAGTGTTGCCCCAAGTGTCGTCCAGGAATTGGCAACACTTGGCACAACACTCGGCAGGTATGATTCTTTAAATGATCTTAATTTGCATGGTTCAACCGATTTAAATTCAGAAGAGATTATAGAGGATGATCTTGATAAAGATGAACTTATTTGTGAATTAAAAAACCTCTATAAATCTCTCCTCGTGGAATGGAAAAAGGAGAATAAGATGGTGGTTTTCTTGAAAAAGGAAAATCGGGATCTTAAGAACTCCTTGACTCGGCTAGAAGCTCAACTCGGTAGGAGAGAATTGGATCTTGATAAAATCAAGGCCAAACTCAACCTAGCCGAATCCACATTCAAAAAACTCAACACGAGTTCATCCAAATTGGATGAAATACTCAAATTGAGTAAGCCTCGAAAGTCGGTCTTGGGTTCCAAGAATCACTTGAAAGTATTACCTCTTCCTTGTTTGATGTTGAAACTAAAAATTGTTTTGTAAAAGAGCGTGTCAAGGAAAAGGGTAGCACTTCTAGTGATTCCTCCGATCAATCCAATGAGTGTGGAATCTTGTCACAAAGTTTGGACATTTAAAACCAGATTGCATTTTCCTACAAAAGAAAATGTCCAGTCTTCAAGTGTCGTCTCAAGTGTCGCCGGTTTTCGGGCAACACTTATGGCAACACCGGTGAACGTAAATCCGTATTTTCAAAAAAGGGTTGGTTACCCAAGGAAAAACTGAAATGCTATGTTGTTTATACGGCTTTAAGGACTAACATTGCAGGAACTTGGTACTTTGATAGTGGTTGTTCACGTCATATGACCGGTACAAAATCATTCCTAGCAGTACCAACCTATTCAAGGAGGCTCGGTGACTTATGGTGGTGGAGGCAAGAGTGAAATAGTTGGTAAAGGAACACTTGGATATTGTTGGTTTTCCTCCTTTGAAAAATGTCTTGCACGTAGATGGTTTACTTGCTAATTTAATTAGCATTAGCCAACTATGTGATGACAATTTGGAGGTAAAATTCAATAAAAATACCTGTGAAGTGTTTGATAACACTAACTTTTGTGTCATGACTGAATAAGATCAAGTGATAATTGCTATCTCGGTTGGTAATAAATCGGTGTGCAATTTGACAAAACTTGATGATATTAGGTTATGGCATCAAAAGTTAGGTCATTTTCATTATAGAAATCTTGAGAAGATTATCAAACATAATGCCGTCAAAGGTGTTCCTAAACTAGACCTCAAAAACACCGTGATGTGTGGTGACTGTCAAAAGGGTAAGCAAACTCGTGTTGCTCACGGTGTTGAGCAACACAATGAGCAACACTCGGGAACAACACATTGTTTTCGGCTTCTACATATGGACTTGATGGGTCCTATTGAGGTAGAAAGCTTGGGAGGTAAGAAGTATGTTTATGTAATAGTTGATGATTTTTCTAGGTTTACATGGGTGTATTTCTTAAGAGAAAAATCTGAAACCTTTGATAAATTTACTCACTTAGTCTCTAAAATCAAAAACTTGTTTTGTTCTCCTATTTTTCGAATAAGATCAGATCATGGTAGAGAATTTGAAAACATCTCCTTTTCTACTTTTTGTAGTAAAAAGGGATACACCATGAGTTTTCGGCACTCCAAAACACCACAACAAAATGGTGTTGTTTGAAAGGAAAAATAGGACTTTAATGGAAATGGCTCGTGTTATGCTAATTGCTAGAAATATTTCTAAAGGTTTTTGGGCCGAAGCATTAAACACGGCTTGTCACACTTCAAATAGAGTTTTTTAAGACCCGGTACTACCATGACACCGTATGAGATTTTAAATGCAAAGAAACCTATCATACATTATTTTCTCGTGTTTGAGTCTTTGTGTTACATTTTAAATGACTGTGACCACTTAGGAAAATTTGATTCAAAGAGTGATAAAGCCATCTTTCTTGGATACCCTCAAAACAAGTCATGCTTATCGTGTCTATAATTTGAGGTTAAAAGTAATTCAAGAATCGGTAAATATTGAATTTAACGATTACTTGAGTGCCACAGAGAACCGGTGATGATATACCTCGACTTTACTAGAAGAAGTCGAACAAAGGGCCGGAACAGATCGATTCGGCCATTGCAGCCACAGATTCAAGTGTTGCTCCAAGTGTCGCCCCTGAAATGGCAACACTGAGGCAACACGGGAGAACAGAACAGTGGCTGGAAATTCCGAGAGCGGTGAATCGAAGGAGAAGATGGATTGGTGTACCATCAAGGCGGGGAGAGATCCCCCAGCTCGAATTAGAAATTATCATCCCATTACTCAAGTAATTGGTGATGTTAATGAAGGGGTTAGAACAAGGAACAAGGAGCCGAGTTGATTACAGAGATATGGTTAGATATGTGTGTATGTCCTCCACATACTCTCAGGTAAAACACTCTTGTTTCGTTTCCTCTGTTGAACCAAAAAATGTGATTGAGGCCTTAAATGATAAATTCTGGATTCAAGCTATGCAAGAAGAGCTTGAACAATTTACCCGTAACGAGGTTTGGTGTTTAGTTCCACGTCCTTTAAATACTAACATTATTGGAACTAAATGGATTTACAAAAACAAATCGATGAATTGGGTAATATTGTTCGTAATAAAGCTTCGTCTTGTGGCTCAAGGCTATACACAAGTGGAAGGAATCGACTTTGACGAGACCTTTGCACCTGTGGCTAGAATTGAGTCAATAAGACTTCTTCTTGCTATAGCCTCGTTATCTCAAAATCACATTGCACCAAATGGATGTCAAAGCGGCTTTCTTGAATGGGTACTTAGATAAAGAGATCTATGTTGAGCAACCCAAAGGGTTTGAAGATCCATTCCACCCGCACCATGTATACAGACTTGATAAGGCCTTATATGGCTTAAAACAAGCTCCTCGTGCATGGTATGGGCGTCTAACAAGCTTCCTTCTTGAATATGGATTTGTTAGAGGAGAAGCCGATAGGACATTATTTATTCTTAGGGAAAATAAAGAGCTTGTCATTGCTCAAATCTATGTTGATGACATAGTTTATGGTTCCACATCTAAAACATGTTTACAAAATTTTGTGGAAGCTATGACATCTACATTTGAGATGAGCATGATAGGAGAACTTAATTATTTCCTAGGATTGCGAGGTGAAACAATCGAATGATGGAGTCTTCATCACTCAGAGCAAGTATGCTAAGAGTCTGGTGAAAAGATTTGGATTGGAGAGTGCCAAGAGCTCTAAAATACCTATGGGATCATCTCTTAAGGTAACCAAAGATCAGGCAGGGGAGGATGTTGATCCAACTCTGTATAGATCCATGATAGGTAGTCTTCTTTATCTTACCGCGCCGTCCCGATATAATGTTCGCGTAGGTGTTTGTGCTAGATATCAATCTGCTCCTAAAATTTCTCACCTAAATGCTTTGTCAAGAAAATCATCAAATATGTGTCCGGGACAAGTGAATTGGGAATCTGGTTCACCAAAGACACTAATACCAACTTAGTTGGTTTTAGTGACTACGATTGGGCAGGGGATATAGATGACGTGTGAAAAGAGTACTAGTGGGGGTTGTTTTTCTTGGGTAATAATCTAGTGTCATGAAGTACGGTCGCAAGCAAAAGCTGTGTTTCTCTCTCGACCGCCGAATGCGAATATGTGGCGACGGGGAGTTGTTGTTCACAACTAATATGGTTAAAACACATGCTTGATGACTATGGTCTTGATAGTAATATCTTGACCATGTATTGTGACAATTTGAGTGCTATAAATATTTCCAAAAACCCTGTACAACACTCACGCACTAAGCACATTGATATCCGCCATCATTTTTTAAGAGATTTAGTAGAAAAGGAATTGATCCAAATAGAGCATATTGATACAAAACATCAACTTGCTGATATTTTGACCAAAGCCTTGGACCATGAGAGATTTTCAAGTTTGAAAAAATCTCTTGGTCTATGTTTTCTATAAATCTGTTAGTGTTGCCGTCAGTGTTACCAACACTGTCAGCAACACTTTGTATGAGTTGTATATTATCTTTAAAAAAAAAAAAAAATTATAGCTAGTTTAATCCCAAATGGGGGGCATTTACTGACCTTTCTGTTCTAGTATGTGTACATTCTTAAGGTTAACATTTTTTATAAAATACCCCTTCGTGCTAAAAAGTGACAAAGTCACTCATATTGTTGTTGATATTTTTAAAAAAAAAAAAAAGGGCAAAAGCTTGTGAAAATTCCCAAAGGGAATATAATGTAGTGTTTTATACTAAGTATTAGGGGCATGGAGCTCGCTACTACAGTGTACCCTACTTGAAAGGTATAAAACTTACTAATTGTAGCTTTACACTTTAATAAAAAACTCGGGGCACGGAGCTCGCTACTACGATGCTTCCTTGTAAATAAAGAAAGTGTAAAGTGTGCTTATAAATTGCCTAAGGAATGATAAGTTATATATGTTGAAAAATATCAAGGGGATTTTATTTAAAAATGTTGCCTTGTGTGTCACGCAACATTGCTAGTAACACATTAGTAGATGCTACATTAATTTTTTATTTTCTTATTTTTGTTTTTGTTAATTAAATTTTAAATTTCCAAAAGTCTATTTGCTTATATTTAGAGTTTGTGAAATTTAAAAGGTTTTTAGCAAAAATTTTTATTTTTGTCAATCTAAGTGTAATTTTGTAATATCTATTTTTTTAAAATTCATCTCTTTGAATTTTGAAAAACACAATTTTATGGATATTACTAAAATTATGTTTAGTTATTATTAAAAATTATAAAAATTATAAAAATTAAAAAAAAAAAAAAAATTAAAAAAAAATGTCGGATATCAGCTTGAGTTTGTTAGGATTTTTGAGAGATAAGTGGAGATTTAATTAATTTGACATTGTCAAATCAATTAAATCCTACCACTATTCACTCATTAAAACCCACTCCTAAAACCCTCTCTCTCTCTCTCTCACCGTGTTCTCTCTCTCTCTAGGCGTTGAACAAAACCCTTCCCCTGTTCCCTTCATCTTCGTCTTCCTCATCCTTCTTCAATCTTCCATGGCAAGCCCTAAAAATTCTCCCCAAATTTCGTCTCCCATGGAAATTTCGCCTCTAGCTCCCTCTAGTGTCGCCTCAAATGTCGCAGTTCCCATGGAAATCTCACCAGCGACACTTTCGGCCACACCCACAACCTCACCATCCTTGGAAATTGTTGTCTATGATCCATCTAAAATTCCAATTCCCATCAACCTTCCAGAAGCTACCCCATCCACAGAGCTCACCTTCGCCCCTCAGAAGAAGACCAAGAAACGAAAGGCAGTTGATGCCTCTAGCTCTTTTAGGGGTGGAGTGCGTCGTCAATCGGAGAGGATCAAAACTCTGTTCAGGTCAAAGATACCATCTAATACAGCTGATGATCCGGTAAATGTGGATGATTCTTCAAGCTCTTCGCTCAACATTTCGTCCGAGGAAGGTTCGGACCCAGCTTTTAAAGAGACAAAGGAGCCCTCATCAACTTCTGATGAGGATGAAGAAGCTTGGTTGGAAGATGAGGAAACTCTTGCTGAAGCCCAGTCCAAAATGAAGAAGAAACAGAAAATTTCATCAAGTGTCGCCCCAAGTGTTGCCGATGAAATGGCAACACCTGAAGCAACATCTGCTGCCAAGACCAAAGCACAATCAAGTTCTCCTTCGTATTCTCCTATTTCCTGGCCTGAGGTACACTCTCCTAATCCCACTCAGGATACAAAGTCAGATTATGAGTCTTTTGGATTTTATGAACGTCCTTTTCTTTCGGATGAATTTTATGGTGAAACAAATTTAGATAAGTTTGTTGAAGATTCTGAGAAGAAAATTCTGAATGAAAAGAATATGTATGTGAC
Source organism: Adenophora triphylla var. japonica (assembly GCA_022495995.1). Lineage (NCBI taxonomy): Eukaryota > Viridiplantae > Streptophyta > Magnoliopsida > Asterales > Campanulaceae > Adenophora > Adenophora triphylla. Next base: position 23,204 of record JAFEMH010007610.1, read on the forward strand.
TCAATTCAAGGAGTTAGGTGTGTATCAGTTTTTGGAGGATAGGATGTTTTTGCCTACGGTGACTAAAGTGTCATCGTACATTGATAGTGTGGTTAGGAATTTCTATGCTCATCTTAGGGATAATATTGATGATAGGAATACCCCTCATTATGGAAAGATCTTTGTTAGGGGCAATATCTATGATTTTAATCCCTTGATCATCAACAAGGCATTCGGCCTCCCTAATGTCGAAGATGAGAGTTTGGAATATGATCCTAATGCCTTAGCCACCTTTTTAACCGGAGGGAGAATCACCATTTGGTCTGATCACTTTAGGTCTACCCATCTCACTTCTTTGTTTAGCGTGCTCCACAAGATTTGTATAACAAATTGGCTTCCTACGGCAAACGAGAACACGGTCACTTTTGAGCAAGCTAATTTGTTGTACAAACTAGGCAAGAAACAAAGAGTTAACTTTGGGAGACTTGTATTTGCTCACCTTGCTGCATGGGCTAAGAAGAAAAAGACCTCCTCCTTCATTTTTCCTTCCCTTATTTTCCAAGTCCTAATGTACCAAAACCTTAAGCCTTGGAATGGTGATAATATTTCTGAAAGACCTGTGTATTATCGAATTACCAAGCACTTTACTGAAGGTGATAGGCACAGGGATTTACCTTGGGTTTTGGTTACAAATGCTCCTCCCGTTATCGCCCTCGCTACCGAGTGTCGCCCCAAGTGTCGCCCCGAAACCGGCAACACTTCCGGCAACACCGCTCCCGTAATGGTTGATGCCGCTATGGTACTTAATTTTTTCAATAGTCGTGTCAAGCACATTGACTCGCAATTCGGGGGTGGTTGGACATGCGCACCGACATGATGAAAATGGTGGATTTGATTTCTTCCAAAATAGGGGAGATAAGCCACCAAGGCGTGATGATGATGATGGAGTGGGAATGGTGCTTGGGCCAAGTGGGACAAAGCAGAGGGAGGTGAAGGAGCTGGAAATGCAGGTTTAAAGATGGTTGGTTTGAATGGTGGTTGATTTTGGTGGTTTGGAACAAAAACAATTTTATTTGTTTTATTTTGGTTTGTAATGCTTAAACAAATTTTATTTCTGTTTATTTTTTTCTTTGTTTCGGCTGGAATTTTCTTCAAACTTGGATGGATGTTTTTTGTTGAATGGTGGAATGGTTGGTTTAAGATTTTAATAATTATTTTGGTTAGTTATTAATTTCGTATTAAGGGGGAGATTTTTGTAAAGATTTTGATACTTCATTTGCTTAATGGTTGATGTTTTGGATTGAAAAATATTTCAAAACATTGCCTGAAGGTTTATGTTGCCTCTATCAAAATCTCGTGGCATTTTTTTGTGGTTTTAGTTAAGTTTGACTAACTGTTTTTGAAAAGATCATCACATTGGTATTTTGTGAAGAAATCAGTAACTATGGGGGAGATTGTTAATGTTAGATCATGTGTTGTCATGAATGTCATCCCAAGTGTTGCAAACCAGTGTTGCCACTGGTGTTGCCAAAAGTGTTGCCATTTGGAATTGGCGACACTGAGTTAGTTACTGTATTTTTCACAAATATTAATGGGTAAATTAATGTTTATATAACAAGAGTTAGTCACCTTAAAATGAGCTTGAAATCAGCAACGAGTAATATGCCCGGGCGAGAATTACGAAGAGGAGGAATTAACAAATAAACATGTGTTTATATGTTTAATTTATGACCAAGCAAAGAGATATTTTATTCAGCTATTCTGGGGGAGAACAAGTCAAAGTACAAGGCAATCAAAGCTAAGAGGTACAAGCATGAGAAGCAAGAGAAGACTAGGTCTCCTACAATGAAGGCGAGAAGGCATAAAATGAGGAAACAAACTCAAGGCCGTTAGCCGATCATTTGAGTAGGCTCCAAGACTTTGTGGCCTATAAATAGTGCAGTGGATCTTCATTGAAGATCATCCAATTCGTAAAACGCAAATCCGCACAAGAAAAGTAGAATTCTCGCTCTCAAGTGTTGCCATTCGGTGTCGGCAACACTTTGTCCAACACTCGAATATTTCATATAGATTTTTATATTTTTGTGAGGTTTTTTGAGTGTTTATTTACAGAGAGAATTCGTGTATGTTGTTCCTTATATCAGGGTTCGTTTATCATTAAGGAACAACCTTGACCTTGTATTGAATTCATATTATTAATAGAAAGGTCTTGCCTTTTAGGCACCCATCAAGTTATATATTTATATAACTTGATAAAAATTATATTCTTGTGTATTGCTTTAATTCTTCCGCTGCAAATTATATTTATTTCTATTGATTTGTGTTTTTTCTAGAATTGGTGAATGTGTTGTTGTTAGTGTCATCAACACTAAGAACAACACCCGTGAGTTTTATCTCACCTTGTGAGTTTCGTCTCATAAGTTCTTAGCCATAGACAATTTCAGAGTCAATGAACAAGATCTTCGTGGCAATGGAGAGCCCGAATGACAAAAAGATTAGGTGTGCGGTCTTCAAGTTAGAGGGAACGGCAGAGCATTGGTGGAATATAGTCAAAGACAGTTGGGATTGAGATCATACACCACAGACATGGGAGAATTTCATGTGCAAGTTTCGAGACCACTTCATTCCGATGGTGACAAGGGATAGAAAAGAGGTTGAGTTTCTTCGAGTGGAGCAAGGGAATATGACGGTAGCGCAGTACTCGGCTAAGTTTACGGAGCTAGCTCGATATTGTCCACATTTGGTGCCAGATGAGGAGAGACGGGTTTATAGGTTTGTGAAAGGGTTAAGACTGGAGTTTCGTAAGCAAATTTTGACACACGACTTCACAGATTTCCAGGCGGCAGTGAACAGAGCCTACAGAATAGAGAATGGTATTTAAGAGCATAAGGGAAGGTCAGACGTTGGAAGTGGAAGCAAGCAGCGGTTCCAAGAACAAGGTTCGGGACAAGGTAGAGGACAACCAAGGTACTCAAATCCTGGTGTAGCAAGAGGCGGAATTGTGGTGACTCCAGTGGCTCGTACTCTTTCAAGGCAGTCTGGGGTTGTTTGTGGGTTTTGTAAGAAGCTGGGTCACTCAGAAGATAGATGCTGGAGCAAGTTGGGTAAGTGTTTGGAATGTGGAGGAGATGGTCACTTTAGGAAGAATTGTCCCAAGTTACGAGGCCAAGCATCCGGTAGTGGACAAGGCGGACTGAGAGGAGGAATTAAAAGAGATAATGAAGGAAAGCCTAAAGATAAAGTTCAGGGTCACGTGTTTGCTTTAGAAAGAGGGGAGATTGATCCTAATGCAGTCATTAGAGGTATTGTCCCTGTCTCAGGAGTTAAGGCCCTCATTCTTATAGATCCTTGGTCTTCCCATTCGTTTGTTGTCTCATTTTGCATTCGCATTGCATAAATTACCTGATTTTATGCCTTATGTGCTTGAGGTCTCGACTCCTATGGGAGAGTGCCTCACTTCTTCCTTGATATACAATGGTTGTGATGTGATTATTTGTGGGCATGTGTTATCGGCGGATTTAGTAGAGTTACAAATCCGGGATTTTGATGTTATTCTTGGTATGGATTGGTTGAGTCATTACCATGCCATGGTTGATTGTCGTAGGAAGAAGGCCTTATTTCATGTACCTGATATGCCTTCTTTTGTGTTTGATGCCGTCAAGTCTATGTTTGGTATTCATGTCATTTATGCTATAAAGGCTAGAAAAATGCTTTCTAAGGGGTGTGCGGGGTATTTGGCTTATGTGGTAGATTCAAGTAAAAAGTCCCCTGATTTAGCTCATGTTCCCGTAGTAAATGAATTTGGTGATGTGTTTTCTACCGAGTACTCTATGCCTCCTGATTGTGAGGTAGAGTTTTGCATTGATCTAGTGCCCGGTACTACACCTATATCTAAGGCGCCTTATAGAATGGCTCCTGCTGAATAGAAAGAATTGAAGACACAGTTACAAGAGTTGTTAGATCGGGGGTTTATCCGTCCTAGTGTGTCACCGTGGGGAGCTCCGGTTCTATTTGTCCGTAAGAAAGATGGTACTTTGAGATTGTGTATCGATTACCGTCTTATAAATCAAGCCACTATCAAGAACAAGTATCCTCTCCCGCATATTGATGATCTGTTCGATCAGCTCCAAGGTTCCGTTATTTACTTAAAGCTTGATTTGAGAAGCGGATACCATCAGTTGAAGATTAGGCCCGATGACATTTCCAAAACAGCTTTCAGGACAAGATATGGTCACTATGAGTTCGTGGTTATGCCTTTTGGGTTGACTAATGCTCCGGCCATATTTATGGATATGATGAACCGTATCTTCAAGTCATACCTTGACAGCTTTGTAGTGGTGTTCATCGATGATATTCTTGTGTATTCTAAGTCCCGGGAGGAGCATGAGACTCATTTGAGGATTGTTCTTTCTCTTCTCTGTGAAAAGCAATTGTTTGCCAAGTTCAGTAAGTGTGAGTTCTGGCTCGAGCAGATATCTTTCTTGTGGCATGTTGTTTCTAGTTCGAGGATATCAGTTGATCCTTCCAAGATTGAAGTCGTTGTCAATTGGAAGAAGCCTTCAACTGTGACAGAAGTTCGTAGCTTTCTTGGGTTAGCAGGGTACTACCGAAGATTCATTGAGGGGTTTTCTCGTATTGCAACTCCATTAACTCGATTGACTCGAAAAGATGTATCTTTTGTGTGGGATTCCAAGTGTGAAGCTAGTTTTGAAGAGTTGAAGAAAAGGTTGACATCAGCCCCTGTTCTTACCCTTCCAGACGGTTGCGAGAACTTTGTGATTTTCAGTGATGCCTCGAAGGAAGGTTTGGGATGTGTGTTGATGCAAGGTGGGAAAGTGATTGCTTATGCTTCTCGGAAGTTGTCACCGGCTGAACAGAATTATCCTACACATGACATGGAATTGGCTGCGATTATATTTGCGTTGCACAAGTGGAAGCATTATCTTTATGGGGAGAGATTTGAGATCTTCACGGACCATAAGAGTTTGAAATATTTATTTACACAAAAGGATTTGAACAATCGACAACGAAGATGGTTAGAGTTCTTGAAAGACTTTGATTGTGTGATTTCTTATCATCCGGGGAAGGCGAATGTTGTTGCGGATGCGATTAGCCGGAAGGCATACTTGTCAACTTTGAGTTCCCGAGAGTCAAGGCATGAATTGATTTTTGCGAATGTTCGAGCAGTTCCAACTTTATATGGAGATTTGATGGAATCTCAATTGATGGATCCGGAGTTGAAATTTTTTTTGGGACAAGTTCAAGAGGGGCAAGCCGGGGACTTTGCGTTGAATAGAGATGGACTTCTAACTTTTAGAGGTCGTATTTGTGTTCCTTCATCACCGGAGATCAAGAGGCATGTTTTAGAGGATGGTCATAAGTCTAAGTTCGCCGTTCATCTGGGTAGTACGAAAATATATCAAGACTTGAAACGTGGATATTGGTGGAATGGGATGAAGAGAGAGATAGCGGATTTCGTATCTAAGTGCCTGATATGTCAACAAGTCAAAGTTGAACATCAAAGACCGGCGGGATTACTTCAACCATTAGACATTCAGGAGTGGAAATGGGAAGGGATTTCGATGGATTTTGTGACAGGTTTACCTCTTACAGCGAAGAAGATGGATGCCATTTGGGTTATAGTGGATAGATTGACGAAATCGGCTCACTTTCTTCCCGTTTCAACTATGTTTTTGATGGAGAGATTGGCTCAGTTGTATATTAGAGAGATTGTTAGGCTCCACGAGGTTCTAGTTAGTATTGTTTCAGATAGAGACCCGATGTTTACTTCGAGATTTTGGAGGGCATTACATGAAGCTTTGGGTTCCAAGTTATGTTTTAGCATGGCGTTTCATCCTCAGACAGATGGGCAGACAGAACGAACTATTCAGATACTTGAGGATATGCTTAGAGCATGTGTGATGGATTTTCAGTTGTCTTGGGAAGATCATTTACCGTTGGTTGAGTTTGCCTATAACAACAGTTACCAATCCAGCATTGAGATGGCTCCTTATGAAGCATTGTATGGTAGAAGGTGTAGATCTCCTATGTGCTGGGATGAAGTGGGTGAAGCCAAGTTATGGGGTCCGGATTTGGTTAGAGATTCGACGGAGAAAATCAAAGTTATCCGAGATCGTTTGAAGACGGCTCAGAGTAGGCAGAAGAGCTACGCCAACAACCGAAGAAGGGACTTATCTTTCCATGTTGGTGACTTGGTTTTCTTTAAGATTTCTCCGACGACCGGGATCAAAAGATTTGGGAATAAGGGGAAATTAGCTCCAAGGTTCGTGGGACCATTTGAGATTGTAGAGAAGATTGGGGATCTAGCTTACCGTTTAGCATTGCCTCCATCTTTCTCCTTGCTTCACGATGTATTCCATGTGTCGATGTTGAGGAAATATTGCCACGATCCTTCTCACATTTTGAGTTCACCTCTCGAAGAGATTCAAGCCGATATGTCTTATGTATAAGAGCCATTGAGAGTACTAGAGTTCCAAGTGAAAGAGTTGAGAACAAAGAGTATTCCGGTAGTGAAAGTGTTATGGAGGAATCATACTATTGAAGAGGCTACGTGGGAATTAGAATCGGAGATGAGGGAGAAGTATCCTTCTTTGTTTGAGAGTACAAGTATGTTTACCTATAATTCGGGGCGAATTTTCTTTAAGGGGGAGTGAGTGTCACGACCCCGATATTAGGCACTATATTATCACTCGTTGAGCACGTTGGGTTGGGTTGTTAGTGTCTCATATTATGCCTTTTATGTTACTTGTTAGATTTATGTGTTCATTTTATGTTTTAATGAGCTATGTTAAGTTAGGATGAAAATGAATTAAATCTAATGCTTTAGGGTCTAAAATGAATAAAAGGGAAATGTTCTAGTGAAATAATAATAATGAGAGTTTTTAATAAAAATGATTTGATTTAGTTGAGGTGCTTTTATGTCAAGTTAGAAGTTGAGGTTTCTAGTTTTAAGTTGTCCAAACCTTGAGGAGCTTCATTGTAAAACATGATAATTATCCATGGAATTTTAAAGGGAAAACCTCATTTGTTAAGGTATCAGTATTCTTCTTTCTTCTCCAAATCCATGGAAGCCTAAACTCTAGCCTCATCTTACAAAAATTATACCACCTTCAATACTTCTTCGTTTTCAAAACGGATTGCGGATTCGTGTTCCTGGCGGCAAGGGGATAGTTAGAGCTACTCAAATAAATATTTTATTTTTCACCATTTAAGTAAGTTATTATGAATTCCTTTCCAATCTTGTTCATTCTTTGAATTTTGTTGTTATGGATGTTTATAAAGAAGTTTTAGTAAATTGGAATAATTTTTCTTGAGTAAAATTGATGATAGAAGGAATTGGGTTGAAACTTGGAAATCATAATATTGCTTAGGTTGTTATGGTAATGAAAAGTCAAGGTATTGGTTGAATTAGTAGATAAATGGGTATGCATGGTAATTTGGTACATGTTGTTGATTGGGAAAGGTTGGAAAATGACCCTTGTACATTATATTTGGGATAGATAGAGTATAAAATGAGTTGGTTCTAACTTTGGTACTGATTTGAGTTTGGTTCAGCTCTTGTAAAATAGTGGAATTGGTATTATGGGGTTTGGTTTGGCTTATTATTACTGATGTACAGATTCTGGTGTCTGAATTTGGCCTTGGCACGAGTCGTGCCCTTTTGCCATTCGTGGAAACGAGTCGTGGAACTGTTCTAAGTCGTTCTGATCAAAATGGGGAGAAAAAGGCACGAGTCGTGCCATAGGGCACGAGTCGTGCCCTACACTGAAAATTCTGAATCAACTTTTAAGGCTTAGAAACCTATTTAACTTAGAACATAATTGGACCCTCTTTAACTTAGATTAATGTAGAACACTTTAGCTACACAATGATGCCTTAGTTGATCAAAATGGAATAGTGGAAGTACTTTAAATATTATCGTGAAAATGCTTCGTAACATTGAATTGTTCCTTAGCCAAAGTAACTCCAACTTGGTAAATGGAACTTGGGCCTTTATAGAGGTTATATATTATGCATATAGGTTGTGTAGGGATAGTTTATGATACCTTCCTACCTTATTTGAGTTTATATGCATTGATATTATTATACATAGTGTATGAATGATAGGCTTAGTCGCACACCTACTAAATTAAACCGGGACTCAACCACAAGAATGTAGCAACGGTAAGTCCAGGGTCGAACCACTGAAGAACGGTTATTGATTACGAACTAGTCACGGACAAATGGGGGGTTTGTTTGTTTTTGAATTACTTCCTAAGAACAGAAATTAAACTAATTAAGAGTTAAAACAATAATTTAGAAACACTTCAGATTTGATTCAATCCCCACCTAATTATGCAATTATCATTGATATCTCTTTTCTTTGTCGAGTGCGTCTGCTGAGAAACGCGTTTCTCCATAACTATGGAGAAACGTGTTTTTCATAGCCAGAAGCTTTACATTTGATAACCAGAAAAAAAAATCCAAGGCCAAGACCAAAAGCTTCGGATATCCGAAGCTTTGCATTTGATAGCGTAAGCTTTGCAGTTGATATCCGAAGCTTTGTATTTGATAGCCGAAGGATGTGAAATGTATATCCGAAGCTGTTAGGTGCATATCCGTAAAAGCTGTTAGGTGCATATCCGGAAATGTGTTAGGGCATATCCGAAATTGCTATTGAAGGTTTGGATATCCGAAAACCTTCAAATGTATATCCGAAACATTTTGAAGGTTTTACGGATATTCATTTGAAGGTTTGGATATCACTTTCATAGGTTTACGGCTATCTAGCTCATTGTCGCGCGACATGTCGGGACCCGTTTCTCCATAACTTATGGAGAAACGCGTTTCTCCTAGATTTTGTGTTCTTGAGTGCGTCTGAGAAACGCGTTTCTCCATAACTATGGAGAAACGTGTTTTCATAGCCGAAGCTTTACATTTGATAACCAAAAAATCCAAGGCCAAGACCAAAAGCTTCGGATATCCGAAGCTTTGCATTTGATAGCCGAAGCTTTGCGGTTGATATCCGAAGCTTTGTATTTGATAGCCGAGAAGGATGTGAAATGTATATCCGAAGCTGTTAGGTGCATATCCGAGAAAAGCGTTAGGTGCATATCGAGAAATGTGTTAGGGCATATCCGAAATTGCTATTGAAGGTTTACGGATATCCAGAAACCTTCAAATGTATATCCAGAAACATTTTGAAGGTTTCTGGATATTCATTTGAAGGTTTCTGGATATCACTTTCATAGGTTTCTGGCTATCTAGCTCATTGTCGCGCGACATGTCGGGACCCGTTTCTCCATAACTTATGGAGAAACGCGTTTCTCCCTAGATTTTGTGTTCTTTGTCACCCTATTCACCTGATCACGAGATATATTTCAATCTCTGTTTCTTCTTTCAGATTAGTTACTAGCAGTGGCACACTCACTAGAAATCCTAATTAATAAATTAATCTAAATGGCACAGTATAGATCGCAGAATTAATTGATGAACGATTTAAGAAACTAAGATAAAGAATGCTCTCTATGATTGTTTCACACAGATAATCACCTAATTTTACCCACTTCACAATTTACCATGGCACATGCATAAATCGTAAAGATGCTACTTATGAAATTCCTACACTGGCATAGTCATAGAAAGTTCTAGCAAAGATTCATAAAAAGAACTAATGAATTGGCCAGATTCACAAACCCTAATTATAAATCTAAAATCAACACGAGTAAAATTATGAATAGGGATGAACAAATAGAAAAGAAAATACCTCAAATTGATAAATAGGGGTTCAAGCAATCAAATCCAAAGCCAAAGAGTTAAGCTTCCATGGATGTTCTAAGCTTTTCTCTAGGTAAAAATAACATAAAAGATGGAACCCTAAAACTGAATATAAAAAGAGTACTTATACTTCCTTCTAAAAACACCAAACCTAAACTAATAAGGAATCCTAAAAAGAAAAAGAAAAAGGAATTATTATAATAATAATAAAACTCCTCCAGTTCAACGCCCCCACACACGCCTCCTTGGTCAAATCGGTCCACGTAAAACATCACATTCAATTTCCCAATTCACATTGCTGAACTAGATTCCATTTCCTCATTTCTTTCTTTCAAATTGGTCATTGAACTCTTTCAATCTGCTACTTGGTCCCTGAAGCTTCACATATTTTCATTCTGGCCCTTTTGATCCTTCAGTTGACTTGCTGTTGACTTTCGCTGTTGTAACTCAAAACTGATATGTCTCATATTACAATAGAAATACCAATAATAACTCTTCCTATTACAATATTTCCTCACTAATACAAAATATAGCAATTTAACTAAAATAAATACAAAATGTAACCAAATTGCTATAAAATGTCTAGAACATCGAGGAATTACCATAGCTAAAAACCAACCTATCAAATTCCCCCACGCTTAGACCTTTTACTCGTCCCTGAGTAAATTTATAATTCCTCGCTAACTCCAGGTCTAAAACAGATGCGCATGGGGAAAGTGATTTCCCTAACTCCTCTAAACCAACCAAACCAATGATATCAACAAAACCAATTCGGAGAATGAGCTCCGCTCCTTATCACTCCAAAAATAACAATGGTACCAATGGCCTTAGCTCGACCCCAACTCCAAGTATGCAAAAACGGGACATCCAAGCTAAGGGCCACACATCAAAAAGCTAGGGGGAACTACAATGTCCTAAGCTTCCCCCACGCTATCCTTGCACTACTACTCCCTCAAACCAAAGTCAATGCCCAAGCAAAGACTTACCTCGTTCAATTCACCAACACCCCTTATATCACCAAGAAGAAAAAAAAACGAGGATTTTCTATCCTAACGCCTCTAAACCGAACCTCCTACGCCAATAATGATCAATCCTACCCTACGCTCTAATCCTCCCTTATGTCTCCTCACCGGTGATATACATGATGTCACAAATTTAAACTCCTCACCTTTTGCCTAAGCGCCCTTTCGGGTTTTCACTTAGCCTCTCATTTTTCATCATTTTTTTTACACACCCTCTCCTTTTGCCTAAGTGCCCTCTCGGGTTTTCACTTAGCCACTCTATAATTTTTATTTATTTATTTATTTATTATTATTTTTTTTATATATATATAAGTAAAGAAGAAGGCAACTACATACAAACAACATACAGGTACCCCACCCCCTCACCAAACCATGCATAGTCCCATATGCATTACTACAGACCAAATGAAATAAGGAAGGGGAAGGGAATACCTCAACCATCTCACTGATGGGGCGGCCTAAAATGGTGGTCCCATGGACCTGGCTGGCTCGAACTCTCACCCCCGGGCTGATGTTGTTGCCACTCCATCTGCTGCGAGTCATGGCGGTAGGGGGAATACGGGCTGTGGGGAGAGTACTGCGGCGGAGGAGGTAGTCTCTCCATCATCAACTGCATCATCCTCATCTGCTCCTCCCTGAATGCCTGAGCTTGCCCAATCTCGTTGTCCAGCTTCCCTTCCATTCTCTCTCTCCACTGCTGGTTAGTCACAATCTCCGTTTCCACCCTGTTCTGAAACTGCCCAACCTCCGTCCTCAATCCTCTCACGTTCTCCTCAATCAACTCTACCTGTCCAGCCAAATAATAAGCAGCCTCCGTAGGGTCCATGTCGTGCATCTCCACCTCACCTTCATCATCAACTCCATGGCCTAACTGCGGTCCAATCCTCGCTCGATTGAAACTGGTGAGCGTGAACTTATCAATCTTCGACCCCGGCTTCAGATTACGGATATCCCCTCTCATATTTAGTCCTGCCATCTCCGCCAACTCCGTGATAAGAATCGAAAAGTTATAGTTTGACCTCCCCATATTGTTGGCCAATCTGATGATCTCATGTCTGATAATCAGGCCGGTGTTTATTCTCTTCCTCGAAACCACAACATGCATCAATGCCGCCCTCCTCCAGCTAACATCCCCGTAATGTGATGAGGGCATAATCCGCTCACAGATAAATCAGTGTAAAATGGCCAACTCCTCACTCAAATCCCTCGTCTTCATTATGTTTCCCTTTTTGTACCAAGTAGGGTCAATGTCCACCCCAAGTGTGACCGAAAATGCTGGGAGGTGGCCCAAAACATCCTCTTTTGTCTTCAACTCCCTTACCAACGTTTGATACGCACAAACTTCCTCTGATACATTAGCGGGCATACTGTAATATCTATTAATCACTGTGCTAGTATACGGAACCTCCAACCCACGCACATAAGAATTGTTTGTAACACCTCTAGCACACACATTGGCATAGAACTCCTGAACTATTCTATTCAACCCCCAAGTGCTCGGGTCCGACGCAAGTATCTTCCATTTATAAAACGTGAAAATATCCTTTAAATTACAACTTTCCCAATCGAATTCCCATTCTACATTGAATGCATTACCCAGATGATCATTAAAAAATTTCTTCGCTTTGTCGGAAACGAACCTATGTTGATCATATTGGGGCTCTTCCACAACTGGGGGAGGGGCAACATTCTTATCTCTACCCCGTTTACCCATACTGCACCAGAAAATAGCTCAAAAACAGATAAAGATTACCAGTACAGTTCGCCGGAAAACCGCCGGAGAGCCGCCGGAGTGTCGCCGGAGTTGGAGAAGACGACAATGGAAACAAGCCCCTTGGTCGGCACCACCTTCCGCACTACTTCCTCCTTTAAGAATCACCCACAACAACATCTTTCAACCCAAAAATATAACCTTCGAAATCTTCAAATCCCGTCAAAAATTGCCGGATTCCATGGAGGTTCAAGCTGGAAATTGGGTTTTGGGCTAAGGATTATGGGATGGGGGATTCGATTTGGTGGTTATGGGTAGGAATTTTTTTGAGGGTTTTGGCCGGATTTTTAGAGAGAGGGGAGAAGGGGGACACGGTATTTGGGGAGAGAACGAGGGTACAGGGGTTAGGTTTATGAAGGGTTATAGAAAACAATTAAGACTTTTGTTCCCAACACCGGCCGAACTCCACCTTCTGCCCCTTGGGAGCGGACGCTCCCCGGGCCTGGGAGCGGACGCTCCCTCTTGCCAGAAACTGATGTTGGAATTGGCCCAAATTTGGAGCAGGTGCTCCCCATTTTTGGGAGCCAGCGCTCCCTTCTCCAGAAACTAGACAACTTTTTTACGTGTTTGGGAGCAGGCGCTCCCTTTGTTTTGGAGCCATCGCTCCCTTTCTCCAGAAACTGTGCACCTCTCTTTTTTTTTTTTTTTTTTTTTTTTAAGAACTAGGCCACAGGACGTTTTTGCTCCCTTCTCCAAGCTTTCCCTTGCACAACACCACACACAAAAATACCTTTTGTAGCACCAATTCCAAACAAAATAAAAATTATAAATCAACAAAAATAACAACGAAGTAAACAATGAAAATCCCGGGTTGCCTCCCGGTAAGCCGCCCTTCTTTACCGTCTTTAGCTAGACTAAATGCTGGGTAAGCCCCCGGCTAGCATCAAAGTTTAAAGTCTTTGACAAGACTAGGACCCAAAGCAATCAAACATATACCGGGTCTTGGAGATCAATCTCCTCCAAACTCGCGGTATTCACTACTTCATTTTCAAAATACGGTTTTAACGGTTGACCATTTACTTTAAATCCTTTGTCCTCATTAGGACTTGAAATTACCACCGTCCCAAGCGGGGACACCTCCCTCACCACATAAGGACCGGTCCACCGGGACCTCAACTTACCCGGAAACAAATATAGATGGGAATTGAACAGAAGGACCTTTTGACCCACCTTAAAGTCCTTCCTAATTATCATTTTATCGTGCCAAATCTTCGCTCGCTCCTTATTAAGGAGGTTATTCTCATACGCATCCCTCCTAATCTCATCTAACTCACTCAAGTGCAATTTTTGCTCCTCACCGGAACCCTCCAAGTTCAAGTTGAACTTTTTGATCGCCCAATAGGCCTTGTGTTCAAGCTCAACCGGTAAATGACAAGGTTTACCAAACACCAACCGATATGGTGACATGCCAATTGGTGTCTTGTAAGCAGTCCGGTAAGCCCACAACACATCATCAAGCCTTTGACTCCAATCCTTTCTATTCAGGTTCACAGTTTTTTCAAGGATGGATTTTATCTCTCTGTTGGATACCTCGGCTTGGCCATTTGTTTGGGGGTGATAAGCAGTCGACACCTTATGGGTGATATGATATTTCTTGACTAACGCCTCGACTGTCTTATTGCAGAAATGTGTCCCCCTATCACTAATAATGGCCCTTGGCATCCCAAACCGACACAACACGTTGCTCCTAAGGAAGTTGACCACTACTTTTGAATCATCAGTGCGTGTAGGGATGGCTTCCACCCATTTGGACACATAGTCAACCGCAAGTAAAATGTACACAAACCCACAAGAATTAGGGAACGGACCCATAAAATCTATCCCCCATACATCAAAGATTTCACAATTCACAATGAGGGTTTGTGGCATTTCATCACGGCGCCCAATATTACCAACCCTTTGGCACCTATCACACGATTGACAAAAAGTGGCCGCATCCCGGAACAAAGTTGGCCAAAAGAAACCACTCTCTAAGACTTTCCTAGCGGTCTTTTTCACACCAAAATGACCACCACACGCATGCTCATGACAGAATTTCAGAACAGAGGACACCTCACTATCGGGAATACACCTCCGAATGACTTGGTCAGCACAATGCCTCCACAAGTTGGGCGCATCCCACACATAATACTTGGCATCACTACGGACTTTGTCTCTTTTAGATTTTGACATTCCCGGAGGAAATTTATTAGAGACAAGAAAATTGACCAAGTCCGCATACCAAGGAGCCATTGAATTAACTGCCCAAAGAACCTCATCAGGAAACCAGGAAACTCACCCCGAATTGGGGGTTGTTTATAAGGCTTGTCCTCCTCCATAACAAGGCGACTCAAATGATCAGCAACTAAATTTTCAGCCCCCTTTTTGTCCTTCACCTCTATATCTAACTCACTCAACAAGAGAATCCACCGAATGAGTCTCGATTTAGCCTCTTTTTTAGACATCAAGTATTTTAGAGCAGCGTGGTCGGTGTAAACAATGATTTTAGTGCCCAACAAGTAGGACCTAAATTTTTCTAGTGCAAAGACTACCGCCAACATCTCTTTTTCTGTGGTGGAGTAATTTCTTTATGCCCCATTCAAGGTCATAGACGCATAATAGATTACATGCGAGGCACGCTCCACTTTTTGACCCAAAACCGCCCCCACGGCATAATCACTAGCATCACACATGATCTCAAAGGGACGAGACCAATCGGGTGCTTGAATAATGGGGGTGGTTGTCAACCTAGACTTCAACTCATTAAAAGATTGCTTGCAATTATCATCAAAATTAAAATCAACCTCTTTTTGCAACAAAGTGCATAGAGGTGAAGCAATCTTTGAAAAGTCCTTTATAAACCTCCGGTAAAACCCGGCATGACCAAGAAATGACCGGACTTCATGCACGTTGGTAGGGTAAGGAAGTGAAGAAATGACATCAATCTTAGCTTTGTCAACTTCAATACCCCTTTTTGACACAACATGACCTAACACAATGCCTTGCTCGACCATAAAATGACATTTTTCAAAATTTAGGACCAAATCAGTTTCAATGCATCTATCCAACACTAGTCCTAAATGAGCAAGGCATTCATCAAACGAGTCTCCATGGACAGTGAAGTCATCCATGAAAACTTCCATAAATCTTTCCACAAAATTGGAGAATATACTCATCATGCACCGTTGAAAAGTTCCAGGTGCATTGCACAATCCAAATGTCATTCTCCGATAGGCAAAAGTGCCGAAGGGGCAAGTAAATGTAGTTTTCTCTTGGTCTTCCGGGGCGATAGGTATTTGAAAATACCCGGAAAAACAATCAAGAAAACAAAAATACGCCCTTCCGGCTAACCTTTCCAACATCTGATCAATAAAGGGGAGGGGGAAATGATCTTTAAGAGTTACCTCATTCAACCGTCGGAGATCAATGCACACGCGAATCCCCGTTTGCTCACGGGTTGGAACCATCTCTCCCTTCTGATTACGGGAGACTGTGATCCCGCCCCTCTTGGGTACACACTGTGTGGGGCTCACCCACTTACTGTCGAAGATGGGATAGATAATCCCCATCTTTAGTAGCTTCAGGACCTCCTTCTTTACCGCCTCCATCATTGGCGGGTTAAGTCTCCTCTACAGTTGCCTCACTGGCTTTGCACCCTCCTCTAGGTTGATCTGGTGCATACATAAAGATGGACTAATGCCCTTGAGATCGGCAATAGTCCAACCAATCGCAGATTTCCGCTCCCGAATCACCTCAATCAACCTCTTCTCTTGATCCTCAGTCAAACTGCTAGAAATCACTATCGGAAGCGTCTCTCCCTCACCTAGATAAACATACTTAAGGTGCTCAGGGAGAACCTTCAACTCAAGCTCCGGTGCCTTCTCTATTAATGGAACAAGCTTCTCAACCGGAACCTCTAATTTCATGTGACCATGACCCGATCTGTAGCAAACATGGCACTCTCTGTAAGACCCATAACTGCTTCCTTCATCGAATCTGAGATGTCAAACTCCAAACTGGCATACCCCAAAGCATTCTCTAATGCGGTCTTGAGATCATCATCTCCACTAGACACCTCAAATACCTCCTCTACCAATGGCTCGACAACATCAATGAAACACAGTGACTCTGTATCCTTAGGGTATCTCATAGAGTCAAAGATATTGAACTCCATCACTTGGCCATCAAATTCCATTGTTAAGGAACCATTCGCCACATCAAGCTTTGTCCGTGCAGTCGACATAAAAGGCCTCCCCAACAGTATGGGAGCCTTGGGATCCGACTCCATCTCTAGCACATATAAATCTGCGGGAAATATCATCTTCCCCACTCTAACAAGCACATCTTCTACCAATCCCTTCGGGTAGGCATTCGACCTATCCGCCAGCTGTATCACAACTCTGGTGTCCTGCAATGGTCCCAACTTCAGAGTTTCAAACATCGAATAGGGCATGACGTTGATTGACGCCCCCAAGTCTAACATCGCCTTATGCTCAGAAGCATCCCCCAAGCTAACTGGAATCACGAACATCCCTGGGTCATTGCACTTCTTAGGCAATTTCCGCTGATACACTGCAGACACGTGCTCACTAACCTTACCCTTCTTCATGCTCCTCTCCTTCTGATTCCTCTTCAGAGTACACAACTCCTTCAAGAACTTTGCATACCTCGGGACAGTCTTGTAAGTACCCCAATCTGGATCACCCCCTTTCAAGCACCCGGGAAACACCGCAGACTCATCAACGCAGTCTCGGAGACCTCTGGCACTCAAAACCTTCTCAAAACCCTCTCAAACCCCCAACCAAACCAAGGGAGGAGCCTTTCTGGGATAAAAAGGGACAAAAGGACCTTTTGGGAATTTTCAGGAAATCAGAAAAGCAATTAAGGTCCGTACGGACCTCTTTGTTTCAATGATTACTAAATCCCCTTAAAGTCCACAATATTCCCTCAAATCCCGGGGAAAATGATTACTTCCCTGCAGAGTTGGTCCGTACGGACCTCTTTGCATGCAAGATGGTCCGTACGGACCTTATTGCTCAGGGAACACCATCATTCCAGAATATTCTCCATCATTGCAGATTCCCTCAAATCGAGGAAATCCAAAATTCTGGATAACCAAGAAGGTCCGTACGGACCTCTTTGCTCCGAAATTTTTACTATAAATAGAGGGCTCCCCCTCCTCATTTTCACACACCTCCCTCTTCTCTCTTCCTCCCTTAGCCTTCTGGCTCCCCTCTAAGTCCTCTCGAGGCACTCCCGGCCCCTTTCGGATCCTTCCGAGGCCTTCCGAGCTCCCTTGTGGTGCTCCGAAGCCTCCCCGAGCGCTCCCGAGACGCTCCCGCGCTGCCCCGAGGCACTCTCGAGGTACTCTGAGGCCCCTCGTGGTACTCCGAGGCCTTGCACAGTCTTTCCACGGTGTCCCGGCTCTTTCCGAGTCAAACCGACGATCCCAAATCACGCCGAAACTCTGCCCGAGTGACTCCTGCCACCACAACGCACGCCGAACCTCTGCCCGAGTGACTCCTGCCACCACAACGCACGCCGAACCTCTGCCCGAGTGATCCCGACGATCCCCACGCACGCCGAACCTCTGCCCGAACGCAGCCTACAACCTCAACTCACGCCGAAACTCGTTCGCGAGACAACCGGTCCCTCCCGAAGCAAACCCGATCCATACCGGAACGCTACTCCGACCTCAAACACTATTCCCAGGCGGAAGACGAGACACGAACCTACATTGGTAAGGCTTCCTTCCATTACTATTTCAATACATTTCCATACATAGCATACAATGTAGACATCCGATACAGCATGCATTTTTAAAAGCACACACACACACAACATTTAAAGGATATTAGGGGTATCCGAAAGACTCGTTTTACGAGGCTACTCGGGTGAGCTCTAATATTCTAATATTCTCTTCCCGGGGAGTCATCTGACCTCCGAACTCAAAATCTCATCACACAAAAACAGTTTAAAATTATCTTTAAGCGATGCCCTTTTT
Organism: Adenophora triphylla var. japonica; assembly: GCA_022495995.1. Taxonomy (NCBI): domain Eukaryota; kingdom Viridiplantae; phylum Streptophyta; class Magnoliopsida; order Asterales; family Campanulaceae; genus Adenophora; species Adenophora triphylla. Next base: position 41,736 of record JAFEMH010007610.1, read on the forward strand.
CAATGTTTTGGGCTTAATAAAAACGGCGTGGCGACTCTACAAATGCGAAAACAAATGGCGAGACACCTCCAACGCGAAAGATGCCGGATGCGGGGCCGCGAGGCCTTCTCGGATCCGGGCTATTTCGGTTGGCGACTCCATTGGGATTTTGTTTTAAAAACTTTTAAACAAAACAAAAGATTTTTAAAACGATGATGAGGGTCAAACTTTCATTTTACCCCTTCCTTTAAGCATTATATGTGTGTGTGCACGTGCTTCGTTTTTATTTTACAAAAAAAATAAAAATACAAAAAAAAAAAAATGCATCAATATACATACGTGCATACATTTAAAATTCTTCAAAAACTCTGTTTTACTCGAAAAGAATTTTAGAGACCGCACACTACGCGCCTTCTTTGCCTCGGTTACACCGCACTCTACTCACTTCTTGCCTCGGTTACACCGCACACTACGCGCTGCTTTGCCTCGGATACACTTGCACACTACAACCCTTAACCCGGAGTGGTCTCGGTTGCGATCCGTTTGGTCTTCCTAGGCCTCTTGGACGCGCACGGGATCATTCCAAACATCCCATCCTAGCCAAGCGTCAACCACACGTTTGAGTCTTGAGTCACACTCTGTCCGGACTCGGTTGGTTTTTACCCGGTCCGTGTCATACGGCTGGATACATATACCATGCCGGCCATTTTACGAGTCAAGGCTCGGAACTCAAGATCCCTTGCGCAAGCAAGCGATGAAAGGTCATGCTAAAATCTTGACACGATCTTGATTTCGAAGCTACACCCAGACGATGTTCCGTCCGGATATACATCCATGCTCGCATGACACCATGTCATCACGCCTTTGATACGTCGGCCATGACGATATGACCCGACCAACGCCTAACGTCACGAGATCCCTTGCGCAAGCAAGCAAGAGAAGGTCATGCCGAACTCTTGACACGATCTTGACTCGGTGGCCGGCTCGGTTCACTATTCACATGGCTAACGCATCAAAACGAACATGGCAGGCTCGGTCCTTAGGTTCGATTTTTCTTTTAGGCCGGTGGAAACCGCTTGCACTATAGGACCCTCGCACAGAGGCTGTCCACCTGGGATGTCGAAATACGGGTGCAAAACGAGGGGCTTATAGCCGCACGAGATGGTCTCCACGACCCGGGATCTAGCATAGTTGCGAAAAACAAGAGCAATCTTTTCCAACCTACCTAGGATTACGAGAAAACATGTTTTAAGTAAATTAAAACAACAAAAAAAAATCAAAAATAAAAGAAACGGAAACCGCATGCCACGTGAGCTTTCCCCTTTTATCCCGTTAGGCCATTCCCGTGTCTAAACCTTGCCCGTCACCCCCTCCGGCTAACGAGAGTGGTCGAGAGTACCCAGGAACCCGTCTCCCGGTGTCAAAACGGCAAGGTCCTACCTCCTTCCCGGCTCTGTCACCGGGACGGTCAGTCAATCCCCATGGCCAAGTCGGTGGATAACAACGATGAGAACGGGACCTTACCCCCAAGAAATTTCCCAACATTGGAAGAAGTTTGGCGAGGTCCTCATGGCTATTGAGAAACGTCAAGGTGAGCAACAAGCCTGGATCGAAGGTGCCATGCACCACTTCGGAACCTTAGCTACCCAACTACACAGGGCTTCCCAAGCCATGTGGCTCCTACGGCCTCTAACATCTCTCATTGTCTCCCGAGAAATCAACTGTTACCCTCATACGAGCCATGCGGTTATGACATGAGGCCCACAAGACCTTCCGAGAGGAAAGCACGCCCATCCGGCCTCACGAGGTCCGGTACCACCGCCGAACAACGAACACATACGGTGGGACGTCTGCGATTGCGGTGCTTGTCACGGAAATGGAATTCTAGGATGCCATGAACGAGGGCCGTCCTCGACGAAAGAAGAAGCTATCTTCTCAACAAAAGCTGAAAAAGAGGTATGAATGCGGTGATCCCACAGTCGGAACCCTTGGAGAACCCTCGGGAAAGTTTGACTACTATGTCATCTACTCCAGAAATCTCCCGGCCCTAGTTACGCACGGGGCCACGGCAATGTTTGCTCCATGATCGAGTGGGACGAGCTTCGCACCGCCACCGAAGGCCCGAAGGTCCGAGATAATCCAACCCCTGTCTTGGGAAGATCTCAAAGCCACTATTGATGCTTCGGTAAAAGCCATGACGGTGAGCGAATTGAAATGCGCGATGCGGCCTTACGCCAATCGGGCTCCTCCCGCTCCGAAACGGGAGAGACAAGCAAAAGCCATAAGTCCGGAGGTGAATGTTCGACACGTTCCGGTCAAATCCCGGTGAATCCTCCACGGACGGACAAAGGCCGGCCATACACGAGCCACGGGTGAAAAGGGGCCACTACGCCAAAGAAGAAGTGAAACCTTGGACCCAAAGGTTGAAGATCTGTCTTGACACGGCTCAAGCGCACTCGGGCTAACATCTCACTCTGGTCCTTACTCACTTCATCTTACCCGCACAAGCTCAAGTTGGAAGAAAGCTGGCCCGAGACCATGGTTCCCATCACGGTGACACTGATGAAGCGGTTCGGATGATTGGCAACGTCAATTACGGCAATATCATCACCTTCACGAGCTCGATCTTCCAAAATTTGGGGCGACCACAACGAGCCTCTCTACATAACAGTTCAAGCGGACGGCGCCGTCTCCCTCGGGTGTTGGTAGATGGAGGATCATCCATGAACGTCCTTCCGGCCAAAATGATGGATTTGTTAGGGATCAAAGCAAGCGATCTAAAACCCTCGACTCGAGCAATCAAGGCATACGACTCAACATCCCGCCCGATCTTGGGAATAGCCACCTTGAACCTTTGGTTTGGAAAACAAATGGTCCCGACAGACTTCAAGTCATCGACATCCGATCACCTTCAGCTGCCATTTTGGGACGCCCTTGGCTACATCGGATCAATGGGGTGGCATCCACTCTCCATCGGTGCGTAAAGTTCGTCCAAGGAACAGATCGACCATCATCTACGGCGATAGCATAGTCGCTGAAAGGGCCAGAAACCAACGGCGTCCCGGTTTTAGAGATCAAACACGGCGATGATGGCATGATGCTAACGGGGTTCACCATCGAAAGCCCCAAGGCCCAAGTATGCCACATAGACACCGCCTTTGATTTGGGACAAGATCCCTCCCCGATGAAAATGATGAAGCACATGAACTACATCCGGGGCTCGGTTTGGGAAACGCCATCGGGGCACTCAACGGATCATCAATATCAAAAGAACGAGAATACCTGCACGGCACAGGATACTCTCCTACTCCCGAACACATTGCGGAGGACAAGCGAGCTGCACGAAAACGCTCCACGGATAACAAAAAGAGGCTTGCACGCAATCTCCGAGCTTCGTCCTTACAGCTTCGACATGACCAAGTACTTCACAAGGAAGGCCGGCAACTTGGAAGAAGATCCGAGAAAAGGAACGAGTTAATCGGCGCCAAACAAAGGCGGCCGACAACCATGGACAAGCTCCGGCGAGAACTGGCAAGATTCGGAGGCCTCAAGCCAAATCTGTCCGAAGAGCATTCCTCGACACACCGCCCTGCAGGATCCACAACCACCACTATTCACACAGCGAATTTTGGTTCAAGAAAACCCCCTCTTTGGTAGAAGAACTCGAAAAACTCTCTGTCAACACTCCTGCCTTCAACAAGCGGGACGAGTCTGCATTCGAGCTAGTAATGCCCAAGACAAAAGCAAGAGACTCATGAGACGATGCTTGGGACGAGCCACTGCTCCACTGCTCTTCAAAGAAGAAATCGAGATGCCGGATCTAATCGATTTTGTTTCGATAACTCTGTGATAGCAATGATTGGGAACGGTGACATAAAGCCTTTCAAGCCCCATCTCCTATCAAGCTCATTGCCACTCAATAAGCTGGGCCACATTCTCGGACCCTGCCGGACCAAAAGGACATGATCGAACAACTTGGTCGACCCCTCGAGTCCTAGAGTCTAGTGTCAAAACTCATCCACGAGTCCATTAGCTTTGAATTTGAGTCTCTCGAGTCATCGATGGCCTCGCGCCGGAAGATTACGAACTCATTGCCAATAATGTATTCCCGTATGCTCTTAATGAATGCTTCGATCTTTCAGTATCCTCTCATTGCATCTTTAACAAGCGATAAATTAACTAACACACAAACAGGTTAATAACGATTCACTTGATAAAGAAGCGGACACATTAAACGAACAATACATTAAGCACATCTTTAAGCATGTTGTCAAACGAGAAAAACCGGGCCCAAGTGCCGAGGAGGTTTTAACCAAAGTGAATTTGGGAGCTATTTGAAGAGCCAAAAGAGACGCAAATCGGAAGTTTCTTCACCGGCACGAGCAAAGACGCATTGGCTTGCCTTTGCTCGAAGAGTTCGTGGACGTGTTCGCTTGGTCTTACCGAGACATGCCGGATTAGATCCTAACATTGTAGAGCACCGGATCCCTTTGAATCCACGAGGCTAAGCCCATCAAGCAAAAGCTACGCCGAATCAAGCCGGAAGTGGTCTTTACAAGTCAAAGAGGAGATCGAAAAAATGCTTCGCGTCGGCTTCATCGGGGTGATCGAGTACCCCACATGGCTCTCCAATATCGTCACGGTCACCAAGGCCAATGGAAAAGTCTGTTGTTGCGTGGACTTCCGAGATCTCAACAAAGCAAGTCCCAAGGACGATTTTCCACTACCCAACATCGACATGTTGGTAGACACTACTGACCAATTTCGAAGTCAAGTCCTTCGTGGACGGTTTTGCCGGCTACAATCGAGATCAAGATGGCCGAAGAAGACCAAGAAAAGACTGGCTTTCACAACCCCACAGGGAACCCTCTTTTGCTACACGGTAATGCCGTTCGGACTAAGAACGGCCAGGGCTACCTACCAACGGGCGGAACCGCCCTGCTTCCACGATATGATCCACAAGGAGATCGAAGTGTACGTCGATGACATGATCGTTCACTCAAAAGGATCGGACGGACAACACCTCACGAGACTGAGAAAATTCTTCAATCGCCTCCGAAAACACTCAATGAGGCTTAACCACACGAAATGCACATTTGGGGTTAGCCGAGGCAAGGTTTTGGGATACATGGTCACCGAGAGAGGCATCGAGGTGGATCCTCAGATCAAAGCTATCATCGAAATGAGACCACCGCAAACTCGGACGAGAGGTGAAAAGCTTCATGGGCCGCTGCAATATATCGGCCGCTTCGTCAACCAATTGACCTCTATGTGCGAGCCAATCTTCAAGGCGATGAAGAAGAACGCCGACATCGAATGGAACTCGGAATGCCAAGATGCCTTTGAAAAAATAAAAGCATACCTTGTGAGTCCTCCGATTCTCTGTCCTCCCCACGAGGAAAAGCCACTGTTGCTATACCTAGCTGTGGCCGACACGCGGTTGGAGCCATGCTCTGTCAAGAAAAGAAGGAGTCACGGGTCGAACGCCATCTACTTCGTCGGTCGAAAGTTTCAAGGCGGCGAACTCAATTACTCGGCCCTCGAGAAAACCTGCGCGGCTACGGTATGGGTTGTCGGAAACTACGGCACTACATGCGATCGCACACGGTACACTTGGTTTCCAAAATGGACCCGATCAAGTACCTCTTCGACAAACCATCTCTGTCAATGAGGCTCGCCAAATGGTCTTTCTTCTGGCGGAATTTGACATCAAGTACGTAAACCAAAAGTCAATCAAGGGACGGGCCATGGGTGAACAATGGGTGATTTCCCAGCCAAGCGAGGCTCGAGGCCCCGAACCACAATTTCCGGACGAGGGAATCTTCGCAATCGAAGGCGAAAATCAATGGCAAGCTGTTCTTTGACGGAGCGGCCAACCAAAAGGGAAACGGCATCGGTATGCTCTTGGTGGATCCCAAGGGCGAGCACACCCCAATTGCTATAAAGCTCAATTTCGAGGTAACCAACAATGCCGCCGAATATGAAGCTGTATTTCTTGGACTACAAGCCGCACTCGAGAGGAATGTCCGAAACTCGAAGTTTATGGGGACTCGGCCTTGATCATCAACCAAGTCTCCAACAAGTGGAAAACCATAGACCGGGCTTGCAAAAATACCATGCATATGGAGGACCTCATCACACAATTCGAAGAGGTCACCTTCCATTACTTGCCAAGAGACCGAAACGGGTTTGCGAGATGCCTTAGCCACCTTGGCCTCCCTTGTGGAAATCCACGAAGGAAAAGCAATCAAACCCTTCAAAGTCGGACGAAAGGAAATTCACGCCTCTTGTTGTGAGATCGAACCGAGAACCTAAGCCCGTCAATGAGCCATGGTATAACCAGATCTTCCAATACCTCAAGAGCGGAAACCACCTTCATGAACAAGGAAGACCCACACACGAAGGGGTCAAAACCAAGAGCATCATGGCCCTAAAACGCCTTGCCTCTCACTTCGTCATCCTCGGGGACATGTTATACAAGAAACGCTACCATGGAGCCCTCCTACGCTGCATCGGCCAAGAAGAAGCAAGCAAGTTCATGAACGAAGTCCACAATGGGGCTTGCGGTCCCCACATGAACGCCCGAGCCACGATGCAAATCATTCTCGGGATGGGCTACTCTTGGATCTCCATGGAGCGGATTGCATCCACTTTGTCGAAGAGCTGCGACAAGTGCCAGCGGTTCTCCAACCTCAATCATCTACCGCCCCACGATCTCTCTTGCATGACTACACCTTGGCCCTTTGCCACTTGGGAATTGACGTCATCGGGAAAATCGCTCCGCCCGGCGGCAACGGTCACGAGTTCATCTTAGTAGCCATCGACTACTTCACCAAATGGGTCGAAGCCAAGTCCTACAAGGTACTCACCTCCAAGAAGGTCGCGCATTTCCTCGAGGAAAACATCATCTGCCGATACGGCATCCCAAATGAGGTCATATCGAGACAACGGCTCACACTTCGAAGGGAATTCGACGAGGCTGGCTGAATTCAAGATCACACGTCACAAATCTTCTCCCTACCGGCCACAAACAAACGGCGCCGTGGAAGCGGCAAACAAAACCCTCGAACGGATCATCAGAAAAATGACCACCCGAGGACGAGATTGGCCCGAGAAGCTGCACCTTGCACTTTGGGGCTACCGCACATCGGTCGGAAACGACCACGGGAGAAACCCCATTTGCCACGACCTACGGGATGGAAGCAGTCCTTCCCATTGAGCTAGAAATTCCCTCACTCAGTCTTCTTTGGAAAATGACATCAACGATGTCGAATGGCTCGAAGCCGACATGACGAATTGGCTCGCTAGACGAGCGACGACTAAAGGCCATGGAACACGTCCAGACCTATCAAAGCGGGATGGCTAGAGCTTTCGACAAGAAAGTCAAATCCGAGACATCGGGGAAGGTGACCTTGTACTCAAAGAAAAGCCTCCCACTCGAACCAACCCATTTGGGAAAATGGGAACCCACATGGATCGGCCACTTTCGTGGTTCAAAGATCTTCTCCGGAGGCGCCATGAAGCTGACGGACCTAGACGGCAATCCCTTCATGAATCCGGTCAACGGAAGCAAACTTCGCGAGATACTTCGCCGAAGAAGAACAATTTGTGCATCTCTTGGCACTCCATGTAGTGTCGAACTACGCGGACACTGAGCCCTCTAGTCAGGAGACGTAGGCAACCTTAATTGGTCCGGTCTAAAAATACACAAAAAAGTCAAAAGTTTGAATGTCAATCAAGACCTCCATCAAGCTCCGCACTTTTCAAGAACACGCCCCGAGTCACCTTGACCAAGTCAAACGACGGCGGCAACATCAAAGGACATCCGAGGGTCACTCGGCATCAAGCGGCCGACTCGTGTACGTTTCCAAGCCGGGGCTTGTCTTCGCCCTCACGCGCTTCAAAAAAAAAAAAAAAAAAAAAAGAGCTCGAGCAAGGGCTCACAAAAAAAAAAAAAAGAGCTCGAGCAAGGGCTCACAAAAAAACAATAAATAAAAGAAGCTCAAGCGAAGGCTGCGAAATTGAGATCAAAGCCCGACGCCAACAAGCGGCAAGGAAGCTACGAAAAGACCGTCGAACAACTTGTCAAGGAGCATTCAACCTCTCGGCCAAGCCTGAAAGCCTCGGCAAAGGGATTGCCGTCGGGGCCCCAGGCTGCTTCGGTCCGCGGATGCAACGAAAAGTCCAAAGATGGACGCCGACAAAGTGCACAACGAAGCAAAGGCAAACAAGAGATCTTGCGTCTCGATAAAGCTTTAAAAGTAAATCACAAATCACTAACTTGGTTACAACATTTCTTGATGAGTTCAAGCACGGTCTACTCTCAAGTTCACAACATGCTAAAAGACGGCTTAATACATTTAACTAATAATGTGTTTGCAATGCAATGAATGGATACCTAGGAGGTCATTCCGCGCCATCTGCGCTTGTCCCCTCGCCATTCTTTCCTTTCTTCCCTCGTCCCCGGCGAGTCTTCTTTCGCTACACGTGAACCAACTCTGCGTCTCTCGGTCAGAGATGCTGGGGTCCTCCCGTAGAGTCAAATAATCCAGTAGCTCTCGGGGCTTCATTCGCCGTGCTTCGGCTCGGATCTCCTCCTGCGAGTGCAGTAAAGAGGACCTCTCTCCTGTCGGTCGGTCAACTCTAGTCTCGTAGTCAAACAAAGTGTCTCCGTCACATCGAAGGGTCGAGACCGGGCTTGAACTCCTAAGGCAATAGGCTGCTACGGCAGCCGGGTCCCCGAGAATCGCTGCACCTTTGCTCTCCAAGACCACTTGGGGCCCTTGACATTTTGCTCATACCGGGCCGGATGCTTGAGTCGTCAACACGACGCTCCCAGACGTCTAAGGAGTACCACGGGGAGGGAAAGCGGAATACTTCCATACCCTCGAGAAAATACAAGAAGGCACACAAGCGCCATACGAGAGGAACTACCTCCGCGGTAGCAAGGTCATCCCGGCCAACAAAGGCTCCTGCTTCATCCCAAGCTTAGGAAACAAGCGACGGAATATAGAAGGAGGACCAAGACAAACCTGGAACCTCGACAACGTAGGACCCTTCTGCAAGATCCTCCTGGTCTCAATCCTCCGGTGCGGAACCCACCGGCGGATCGATGCGTACCAAGTGTGCCATCCATCTCTCCCCGGGCGGAGGTGATCCATATCCAACACAAGAGGTCGGCGAGCAAATGACCACGGGCTAAACGACGTCGGAGCCTCGGGCATGGCACGAAGTCTCTCTCGCGGCCACAAGGTGAGCAAAGCGGGGCTTCCCCCTCTCATAAAACGATCCCCGGTCGCCGGACGGTCGATACCATGAAGAGTCTCCCCCGGCACCAACGGGACAATATCCTCTCCGGCTCTGCGGTGCCCTACCACATCTAGCAGCGCCATCACAAATGCGAGGGCGGCCCGGAAAAGCGTCGCCGTCACGCACTGAGGCAAATACATCCCAAGAGACGTCACTCTCATCATCAACCATGAACCGCTCAGGCGGCTCGGAAATGTCGATATGACCCGAATCAAGGATCATGCCTGCACTTCTTCCAACGAAGTACGAAGAAAGTCTGCAAGCTTCACGCTCACGGCAGACCACCAATCAAAGGAAGCGAGATGGCCTCCACCTCCGGTCCTCCAATCAAAGCCCGAAAATCCTCAAAAGTGGGCACCATTTCATTATAGGAGAAAGCAGTACACGTGCCTCCTAACATCCCAGAACCAGCGACGATCAACAAATCCCAATCGGGAACTGACTCCTTAAAAGACCCAAATCGAGCAAAGACGAAACCTTACCTCGAAAGCCGTCTGCGATGCCTCATACGGCGCCGCATCCACGTTTTCAGCTGCTCGGAAGTGTGCTTGCCTCTCCTGCAGCCTCGGCAAAATTCTAGGGACGTACGAAGAATCCATGGCAAAAATGGAGGTTCCTAGAGAAAATGGGGAAGAAAGCTCGAAAATGGTGCAAATGGGGAAATGAGGAAGAACCCGGAACTTGGAAAGCATTTATGTCCTTCCCAAAGCAAGGTTGGTCCGTGCGGACCTCTTTGCATGCTAAGTATGTCAGTACGGACCTCCTTGCAAACGAACCCATTTCCCGGACAAACGGTACAAAAACCCATTTGTCTGTGAAAACCTTGCTCCAAAGCGCCCAAACAACGGCCAAAGCCATTCCGACAAACAAACACTACCCACAAACACACTCTCGGCTCACGTGGCATGCACAAAATAAAAAATAATAATAGCAACAATTTCTAGGACAATTCCGGGAATCACAAAAATGACATTACATCTTAAAATAAAATCTTTGTTTGCCATGCAAATACATGTGTTTTATTACAGTACCCATAAAATGTACTGTTGCTAAACAAAAAAAAAAAGAGGGATATGAAAAGAGGGAAAGCAAATGAATACTAATCGGACTCCTCGGCATCATCATCCTCGCCAAGAGGTCCTCCAAAGAAAAGTCGGGCATCGGCGAACTCGCCGTCACATCCTCGTCGTCGGAATACCGAGCACCACGGAGGCTCCCACGAAAAGTACTCGAAGGATCAAATCCGGCGAAAGGATCAAAGAAAGAAGGCTCACGAGGAACCCTCGCACAGTGCGCCGTGCGGAGGCATGAGCCCGATAAAAGGGCTGCTCCCTCGAAGGCCTGCGGCTCCGAAGACGTCCGGCATCCATGCTATGCCGCCCCCTCAAAGGCCCCTCCTGCTGCGGCTCAGGCTCGGCTCTAGGCGGAGGAACGTCCTGAGAATGCCTCGAAGGCATAGGCTCGTACTGCGGCACACGACGCGAAGACCGGCGGGACATCTTCGACGCCATCTTCTTAGCGAAGGAGCGCATCGCCACGTAAGCAGTCGGCATATCGTAGGCTCTCCCAGGGACTGCACCAAGCGACAAGGAAACGCTCGGCAATGCGGTTATACTCAACAACAAAAAAAGAAAAATACGAGAAAAGATGCCAAGATGGAAAAGAGTAAGCACACTCACCGATCTATCGGGTCCACTCTGTATGCGGCGGGAGCTGCTCCGGAGCGGGTACAGAACACCCTCCTCCTCGATCCGTCCCCGCGGACGTACGTGAAATCCGGTCCCGGCATCGGAACCTGCAGGGGAGCTGCGGGCCGGCCTCTCTCTCCGCGCCGGCACTGCGGCGTCCTCAGCTTCCTCCTTACGAAGGCCCCGTACTCCTCTCCGTATAAAATGAACTCCTCGGCACCGACACCGCCAAGGTACCTCTCGAAGTCAAGCACATCCATATCCCGTGAGTCAAGCATCCCAAAGGGAGGGTCCCTCGGAGCCACGGGAAGCACACCGGGGCCATGCTGCCAGAAGACCCGCTCCCCCAGCTACATGACATCACAAGTCAAGCCCCGCGGCATCTTCCGCCGCTGTCACCTCGGGAGCCCCCTCAAACTCATCTCCCTCATACCGAGTCCACGGGAACAAGACAAACCCCTCACGGCTATCTCTCTCCAGACGGCTCCTGCACATCCCCGTAGGCGATGGTGAGCTTCCCAGTGGTCCTCCTCTTCCTCGCCGTACGAGCCCGGCCTAGCATAGCGGGATGCGCGGCAACGGCCCCGGGATCCCTATCCCACGGGAAGCTTTGGAAAACCTCATAAAACCACACTGTGACAAAAACGAGAGAAGGCTCGGTGCAAAAGACAATGGAGAAATGACAAGTTGCTAAATCAAAAAACGGCAATAAACGCATACCTCCGGAGCAAAGTCAAAGCAGGCCAACGGGCGCACACCCCGGCTAAACCGGTCCAAGGAGAAGTAGAGCTCGGCCAATGGCCTCGCCCCAAGCAATATCGCGAGACCACTATCCGAGGTCAATCAAGCTCTCCAACAAAGCGAAGGGAGGCTGCGGTCGCGTGGTTCGAGAACGAGAGTCTCGGGACGGTGCATACCACAAGAAGGAGCGCGCCAAGCGCTCCCGTCACTGGCCGGTACCCGGATGTGAGGCCCAATGCGGCGTGATCCTCATCTCCACGTCACTGTACGGACATCCCCGAGGCCCTGCGAGGACGAGGCTCAAAGCCCGGCGGCTCGGTCGGCCACGTCATCGGCTATCATATCCCTCCACCGCCACGGGCTCCCCTTTGAAGGAGAGCCCGGTAATAGCGGCAAAATCGGTGGGCGTCACTGTCACCTCGCCCGGCTCGGGTGGAAGGTGTGGGTGGTATCCCAATACTCGGATAGACCCGGGAAGACACTCTTGTTCTTCCTCGTGTCGACACTCCGGCCCGGGTTCTCAACGAACACACCTAGGCCGAAGCATAAACCGACCTCAGGGACTCGGCCTACCGTCCACGGAAATATCGGGCATCCGGCGCCATAGCTCCACAACGGCCTCGGCGATCCCGAGTCTTCATCCTCTTGGCCTTCCCGGCCATAAGCCCCGCATCCTGCAGGTAAACACAGCAAAGGTACGTCAATCACAGTACTTAATATAAAGGCACATATAACCCGTCACAAAACACGGCACATATTGCACATAATTTTCACATACATTATACATATAATTTTTCCATGTAACCCGTCACAAAACACGGTACACAATGCACATATTTCTCACATATAATGCACATAATTTTCACATATATCATGCATATAATTTTTCCCATGCAGTCCGTCACAAAAACACGGCACACACTGTACACATTTTCTCAAAAGAAAAAAAAAAAGAGGGGGGGGGGGATTAAACCCTACACAACACATTTTCAAAAGAAAATCCGTCCCAACACGGCACATATTGCACATATTTTCCCCACAGAGTCCGTCACCCAAAAACACGGCACGACACAACACATTTTCAAAAGAAAATCCGTCCCAACACGGCACATATTGCACATATTTTCCCCACAGAGTCCGTCACCCAAAAACACGGCACGACACATATGCATAACACAAAAAAAATCCGTCCCTACACGGCACACACTTTCGCATATAACCCGTCACAAAACACGGCACGTGTCACATTTTTTTTTCACAAAAATTATCACTACACGATAATTTTTCTCACAATGTACATACATAAATAACATTAGGTACAAAACACCAAAGCATGCAATTCACTAGATAGGCACTTTATTTTCACAAATAAGAGCTAATCTACACATTTCTGCACAAAATACACATACCCACAATTTTTACATGTCCATTTTCAACAATTCATCAAGAATTTCACAAAAAGGCATAAAATAATAACAAAAAATTAAAAAATGCGAAAAACTAAAACCTAGTTCTAGCATTCAAAAATTCGACGAGGGAATCAAAAGCGGAGCAGATTTCTTACCTCCCAACGTTCATGGAGCGACGATTGTGCACCTCCGGATTCGGATACAAAACATCCGGGTTCTTCGAAGATGGAACGAACGAAATCCAATTCCTTTGGAGCTCCATCCGTTGCTCGACCACCTCTTGACTGCGTTGACGACGACTCCTTCGAGATCCCTCCGCCATTGCAAGCGATTCAAGCGAAAAAATGGAAGAGTTTGGTGTAAAAATGGAGGTTTTCTCTCTTTCTCTCTCTCGGATGCACGAACTGGAGAAGAAGAAGTGAAGGGGGCCTCGGTTATTTAACCCGGTCAAAACACAGGAGCTGTAAAAACCAAAGTGGTCAGTACGGACCTCTTTGCAACCCGGAGTTAGTCCGTACGGACCTCTTTGCAAGGGGTGGCCAAATTACTTTCCTGCCCTTATAATCTTTGCCCCTGGCTGTCCTAAGGCCTTTTCCGGCCAAATCCAAGTGCGAGAATGGTCCCTAACCCTTCAATTGACCACCGGCCATCAACGTAAGACCGGTCCTCGCCACCAGCGGCAATTCAATCCCCGGCCATCGGCGTAAGACCGGTCCTCGCCCACTTCAACGGCAACTCAATCCCAGGCCGTCGGCGTAAGACCGGACCTCGCCACTTCAGCGGCAATTCAACCACCGGCCATCAGCGTAAGACCGGTCTCGCCCCACTCAACGGCAAATCAACCACCGGCCGTCAGCGTAAGACCGGACCTCGCCCACTTCAACGGCAAATCAACCACCGGCCGTCAAGCGTAAGACCGGTCCTCGCCCACTTCAACGGCAACTCAATCCCCGGCCATCAGCGTAAGACCGGTCCTCGCCCACTTCAACGGCAATTCAATCCCCGGCCGTCAGCGTAAGACCGGTCCTCGCCCACTTCAATGGAAACTCAATCCCCGGCCATCAGCGTAAGACCGGTCCTCGCCCACTTCAACGGCAACTCAATCCCCGGCCATCAGCGTAAGACCGGTCCTCGCCCACTTCAACGGCAATTCAACCACCGGCCATCAGCGTAAGACCGGTCCTCGCCCACTTCAACGGCAATTCAACCACCGGCCATCAGCGTAAGACCGGTCCTCGCCCACTTCAACGGCAATTCAACCACCGGCCATCAGCGTAAGACCGGTCCTCGCCCACTTCAACGGCAACTCAATCCCCGGCCATCAGCGTAAGACCGGTCCTCGCCCACTCCAACGGCAATTCAACCACCGCCCACTCAACGGCGACTCAAGAGGGAGCCAACACCTCCCAGCACGAATCCCAAGGCACGAGACGCCTCCAAAACGCCCGACGGCAATGCAAGAAGGAGCCAACACCTCCCAGCACGAATATCAAGGCACAAAACGCCTCCAAAACGCTCAACGACAACTCAACCACTGGCCCTCAAAAGAGGTCCGAAGTCATCTTCCCAACAGAAAAGATGCCCCTACAAGGTCACGCATCCCCAGCAACGCAAGCACCGGCCATCAAAGTAAGCCCGAGCTCCTCCCCAACAAGTCAAAGGAAAGTCATGCAAGACTGCATATCCCCAGCACCGACCATCATCCTTGCCCACTCAACGGCAAAACAAGCACAAGAAGGAGCCAACACCTCCGAGTACAAGTCCCAAGGCACGAAGCGCCTCCCAAAATGCCAAATGGGGAAGCCATCACCGGCCGTCATCCTCGCCCACTTCAACGGCAGCTCAAGCACCGGCAGTCATCGTAAGTCCAACCTTCTACATCAACATGCAAAAACACAAAGGCCTCTACGCCTCTCGAAGCACAAGGCAGCCATGCCTCCACAACTGCGGCTAGAAGACGATTCAAAGTCCTCGCGCATTACATCAACTGTGGCTAGAAGACGATTCAAAGTCCTCGCGCACTACATCAAACTGCGGCTAGAAGACGATTCAAAGTCCTCGCGCACCACATCAAACAGCGGCTAGAAGACGATTCAAAGTCCTCGCGCATTACATCAAACCGCCGCCAGAAGACGATTCAAAGTCCTCGGCGTGGCACCCGCGCCGCGGATGACGATTCAAAGTCCTCCGGCGTGGCACCAAGCCGCCAGATGACGATTCAAAGTCCTCCCGGCGTGGCACCAACCGCCGCCGAGATGACGATTCAAAGTCCTCCCGGCGTGGCACCAGCCGCCGCCCGGATGACGATTCAAAGTCCTCCGCGTGGCACCAGCCGCCGCCGGATGACGATTCAAAGTCCTCCCGGCGTGGCACCAACCGCCGCCGGATGACGATTCAAAGTCCTCCCGGCGTGGCACCAACCGCCGCGATGACGATTCAAAGTCCTCCCGGCGTGGCACCAGCCGCCGCCAGATGACGATTCAAAGTCCTCCAGCGTGGCACCAACCGCAATCAGAAGACGATTCAGGTCCTCACTCTATCTCCGGCCCGGAAGGCCTTAAACCACCCGATTAGGAAAATCGTAAAATTTCCACCCCAGGACACCACCACGTCCTCACAATTGACCTCGACGGTCACCACATCTTAGGACACCACCCTGTCCTTACCACTGACCTCGGCGGTCACACGATACTTCAGGGCACCATCACGCCCACATACACTCACAAATTCACGACCTCTGAACTACGACCAGGCTTGATTCCCGCCAGGGATACGTAGGAATCCTATCACAGGGTCCGGCCATCGACCTATACGGTCACCTAGGACACCACCACGTCCTCCACATCGACCTATGCGGTCACCCAGGACACCACCACGTCCTCACCACTGACCTCGGCGGTCACACGACACTTCAGGGCACCACCACGCCCGCATTCACAAAACACTCACCCCACACCCGAACTACGACCAGGCTTGATTCCCGCCAGGGATACGTAGGAATCCTATCACAGGGTCCAGCCTATTGACCTAAACGGTCACACAAAAGGACACCACCACGTCCTCACATTGACCCTCACGGTCACTTCCTCTCCCAGCACGCGATCCAGATTAGGACCCTTATCTTATCGGCGACCCCACTTCTTTCATAAGTGACGTCGTCGAGGGGCTTCTGTAAGTACCCCAATCTGGACCACCCCCTTTCAAGCACCCGGGAAACACCGCAGACTCATCAACGCAGTCTCGGAAACCTCTGGCACTCAAAACCTTCTCAAAACCCTCTCAAACCCCCAACCAAACCAAGGGAGGAGCCTTTACGGGATAAAGGGACAAAAGGACCTTTTGGGAATTTTCGGGAAATCGGAAAAGCAATTAAGGTCCGTACGGACCTCTTTGTTTCAATGATTACTACATCCCCTTAAAGTCCCCAATCTTCCCTCAAATCCAGGGAAAATGATTACTTCCACTGCGAGTTGGTCCGTACGGACCTCTTTGCATGCAAGATGGTCCGTACGGACCTTATTGCTCAGGGAACACCATCATTCCAGAATATTCTCCATCATTGCAGATTCCCTCAAATCGAGGAAATCCAAAATTCTGGATAACCAAGAAGGTCCGTACGGACCTCTTTGCTCCGAAATTTTTACTATAAATAGAGGGCTCCCCCTCCTCATTTTCACACACCTCCCTCTTCTCTCTTCCTCCCTTAGCCTTCTGGCTCCCCTCTAAGTCCTCTCGAGGCACTCCCGGCCCCTTTCGGATCCTTCCGAGGCCTTCCGAGCTCCCTTGTGGTGCTCCGAAGCCTCCCTGAGCGCTCCCGAGACGCTCCCGCGCTGCCCCGAGGCACTCTCGAGGTACTCTGAGGCCCCTCGTGGTACTCCGAGGCCTTGCCTGGTCTTTCCACGGTGTCCCGGCTCTTTCCGAGTCAAACCGACGATCCCAAACCACGCCGAAACTCTGCCCGAGTGACTCCTGCCACCACAACGCACGCCGAACCTCTGCCCGAGTGACTCCTGCCACCACAACGCACGCCGAACCTCTGCCCGAGTGATCCCGACGATCCCCACGCACGCCGAACCTCTGCCCGAACGCAGCCTACAACCTCAACTCACGCCGAAACTCTGTCCGCAGACAACCGGTCCCTCCCGAAGCAATCCCGATCCATACCGGAACGCTACTCCGACCTCAAACACTATTCCCCAGCGGAAGACAGACACGAACCAACATTGGTAAGGCTTCCTTCCATTACTATTTCAATACATTTCCATACATAGCATACAATGTAGACATCCGATACAGCATGCATTTTTAAAAGCACACACACACAACATTTAAAGGATATTAGGGGTATCCGAAAGACTCGTTTTACGAGGCTACTCGGGTGAGCTCTAATATTCTAATATTCTCTTCCCGGGGAGTCATCTGACCTCCGAACTCAAAATCTCATCACACAAAAACGGTTTAAAATTATCTTTAAACTGATGCCCTTTTTCAATGTTTTGGGCTTAATAAAAACGGCGTGGCGACTCTACAAATGCGAAAACAAACGGCGAGACACCTCCAACGCGAAAGATGCCAGTTGCCGGGGCCGCGAGGCCTGCTCGGATCCGGGCTATTTCAAGTCTGAAGAAGATCCAAGAAGGGAATGTTAACCTCTAACCTCTTGAAAGTATCATAAATCGCCTTGTCAGGCTCTGGCTTTCGATGCTCTCTCAATGCCTCGGGGAATGGAACCTCAGGCTCATATACAGGAGCCTTAACCTCTGGTACAACTTCTGTCTGCTCTGGTGCCTTTCTGTACTGGCTCTGAAATCTCCACCTCAATCTCCGGTTCTTCTGCTACAACCCTATCCTGCAGCTCCTTACCACTTCGAAGAGTGATCGCACATGCATTCTGCTTTGGATTCGGTTCAGTCTGTGATGGCAGCTTTCCCGAATTCCGAGCCTCCAACCTACCTACAACATCTGCAATTTGCCCCACCTGTCTCTCAAGCCCACTGATACTCGTATCAGTCCGCTGCTGATACTGCTGAAAATCGATGGACAAGGTGGTCATACTCTGAGCCAGAGTACGGAACATATCTTCTGTAGACTGTCCCTGCGATGGCTGCTAATGTGGAAACTGTTGTGGGCACTCTTCTTCTTGAAGCTGTTCTTTGCATAGGTGCCACTGAGCAAAGATGAATTGTTGAAATTTGGTGAAAACCCCGCTGATTATTGAACTGATTCCCGAACTGCGGCTGCTGCGCCCTACTCGGATTAGACCAATTAAACCCTGGGTGATTCTTCCAGTTTGGGTTGTAAGTGTTCTGTCTCTGCTGCGCAAACCCAACTGCATTGACATCCTCATACTCACCCATTTGTAACGTTGGACACGAATCCGTCGGATGAGTCACATCGTAGCAAATACCACACTGCTTCAGCGGCTGTCCCAACATCATTGCCTTCATCATACTTTTGATGTCCTCGACATCAGTTTTATGTTGATTCACCACCCCACTACTGGACCCAGCTGCATTGACCTGCCTGACACTTGACCTCATACCATCTGTCCGGGTACTCTTCGCTAGCTCCTCCAATAATTTCTGAGCTTCCGCAGTAGTCTTGTTCAGTATGCTACCCCCACACGAAGTGTCAACCATCCTCTTATCCTGATCAGTAAGTCCTCCTCGGAAATACATAATTAGCTGGTCCGCATCATACCCGTGGTAGGGACAACTCCGAGTGAGAGTGTGAAACCTATTGTAGTAGTCATAATACGACTCATCCCCCCTCTGCTCCATATTGCTTCTGTCCCATTTCATGACATTTATTTGATTAATCGGGAAAAACTCATCCTAGAACGCCTCTTTCAACATCTGCCAGGTGGTAATGCTGTTCGGGGCCAGGTGATAATACCAAGCATTGGCCCTGTCCTTCAATGTGAAAGAGAAAGCTCGGAGCAGAAGCTGCTCAATTGTGAGATCCGAAGGCTTCATACTGCTGCATACTTGCACAAATTGGGAAACATGTTGATTCGGGTTTTCACCGGGTAGCCCACTGAAGCTAGGCAATTGATTTAGAAGCCCCGGTTTCAACTCAAATGTGACTCCCGCCGGCAATGCAGGAAAAGTAACTGCCTGCGGTTGTTCCGTCCAGTTTGGAGCAGTTTTCTCCCTAAGTGTCTGCGCTGCTCTATCACCCATCTCTGTCTCCCAACAATTATAGTTCAACCTCCTGTTTGCTTTACGTCCTTTCCTGAAAGAAAGTTCAATTTCTGTATCAAGAGGCACAAGTAAATCGTTAGTAGAACGGGTGTGCACCATGCACGGTTACACACCACAGGGGGGGGGCAAGGTAAAACACTTAGCAGATAGCACAAATACTAAAATAAAAAGAAATAAAATAAAAAAGAAATAGATTAAGAAAAGAATAAGCACGTAAACAATTACACCGTTCCCCGGCAACGGCGCCAAAATTTGATAGGCTTAGTCGCACACCTACTAAATTAAACCGGGACTCAACCACAAGAATGTAGCAACGGTAAGTCCAGGGTCGAACCACTGAAGAACGGTTAATGATTAAGAACTAGTCACAGACAAATGGGGGGTTTGTTTGTTTTTGAATTACTTCCTAAGAACAGAAATTAAACTAATTAAGAGTAAAAACAATGATTTAGAAACACTTCAGATTTGATTCAATCCCCACCTAATTATGCAATTATCATTGATATCTCTTTTCTTTGTCACCCTATTCACCTGATCACGAGATATATTTCAATCTCTGTTTCTTCTTTCAGATTAGTTACTAGCAGTGGCACACTCACTAGAAACCCTAATTAATAAATTAATCTAAATGGCACAGTATAGATCACAGAATTAATTGATGAACGATTTAAGAAACTAAGATCAAGAATGCTTTCTATGATTGTTTCACACAGATAATCACCTAATTTTACCCACTTCACAATTTACCATGGCACATGCATAAATCGTAAAGATGCTACTTATGAAATTCCTACACGGGCACAGTCATAGAAAATTCTAGCAAAGATTCATAAAAAGAACTAATGACTTGGCCAGATTCACAAACCCTAATTATAAATCTAAAATCAACACGAGTAAAATTATGAATAGGGATGAACAAATAGAAAAGAAAATACCTCAAATTGATAAATAGGGGTTCAAGCAATCAAATCCAAAGCCAAAGAGTTAAGCTTCCATGGATGTTCTAAGCTTTTCTCTAGGTAAAAATAACATAAAAGATGGAACCCTAAAACTGAATATAAAAAGAGTACTTATACTTCCTTCTAAAAACACCAAACCTAAACTAATAAGGAATCCTAAAAAGAAAAAGAAAAAGGAATTATTATAATAATAATAAAACTCCTCCAGTTCAACTCCCCCACACACGCCTCCTTGGTCAACTCGGTCCACGTAAAACATCACATTCAATTTCCCAATTCACATTGCTGAACTAGATTCCTTTTCCTCATTTCTTTCATTCAAATTGGTCACTGAACTCTTTCAATCTGCTGCTTGGTCCCTGAAGCTTCACATATTTTCATTCTGGCCCTTTTGATCCTTCAGTTGACTTGCTGTTGACTTTCGCTGTTGTAACTCAAAACTGATATGTCTCATATTACAATAGAAATACCAATAATAACTCTTCCTATTACAATCCTCACTAATACAAAATATAGCAATTTAACTAAAATAAATACAAAATGTAACCAAATTGCTATAAAATGTCTAGAACATCGAGGAATTACCATAGCTAAAAACCAACCTATCAATGAAATAAATGTTGCACTATATAGTATTGATTGAACATGAGTATTGCTTTACCATGTTGTTATATTTCATCCCTTCGGTGGATTCCATTTCAAGTATCTATTATGTACTTGAATATGTGTTAATAAGCTGATGTTTAGGGGTATAACGGAATACGATCAATTAAGTAAAGTGTGACCTAATGTGATCGGATTACGTTATACCTATGACTGTCTCCTTCTGTGGCCACAGATTGGGGTTATAGCATCTGTATTGAGCCAAAAGCCTTACAGAGTTGCTACTATTATGAGTACACCAATCCAATTCGCGATCCCTTTTTAGGTGCATTTTAAATGATAAAATTGCACTAAGGGGCGTTTTGGTAAATTCTCGGTCCGTTCCGAGACTTCCGGAAACATTTTATAAGTTTCTCGCGAAGGAAGTATATTTTAGTATTTTTCCCGGACAAAAGGACCTACAAGGAATTATTGGCTTTGTACCTTTAAGGAATTAGCCCGGAATGTTCCAGAATCAGTTTCTGACGCCAGAAACGGTTTTTGGCTCGTCCCGTCGTGCGACAGATTGAGCCATGGAAATTGGAAGCAAGAGGTCGTGCGACACATGAAGCATTTTCCAATTAACGCATTTAAATACCAATTTGCGTTCATTTGGTAAGGGAGGCCTCTCACACCAACACACAGTCAAAACACACACAGTCACAACCACTCTCTCTCTATGCGGTTTACAGAGACTCTCTCTCTCTCTCTAAAACGCAATCGTCTTCTCCGATTTTCTACCTCCATTCCACGACTCCCTCGGTCATCCCTCAACCAAACAACAACCCAACTTCTCTCCCTAAATTGCCCATCGCCACCACTTTACCAAACAACGACCCAATCCACCATTAATCCCCTTCCTAACCTTCACCAATTTCCTCCCTCAAAATCTCCACCGGCAACCTCCCTACCTTCTACTCCGGCGAAACAACAACCAAACCCCACCGTTCTCTCCCTCTCTCTACCCAAACCGAAGCCATCTTCTCAGGCCACGACCCAATCCAATCCCAACTTTCCTCACAGCCCATCTCTCTCTCTCTCTCTCAAACCCAGGTAAAAGGAAACCTCACCAGAAACCTCCCTGACTCTCTCTAATTCCCTAATTCACCTCAGCCTATCTCTCTCCATATCTCAAAACTGTCAACACCGCTCCCCTGTTCAAACCAAATCCGTCAACCAACACTGCCCCTGTTCCAGATCTTAATACCGGCTATCAGTTTCTAATTCCATTATTTCCAGTCGAGTTTCCGTCGTCTCCGGCCATCTACACAACCTCAGTCCGGTCTAGTTCCACCAACAATCAAAGGTGTTCACGTTTCGAGATTTAAGTCATTAGTTCTGAATCAATCTGAGAGTTCATCGTTTGTTCTGAAGCTGGTTACATCGCCGACAATCAAAGGTGTTCACCGTTCTATTCCGGAGCTGATTTAAGGCTCTCTATATCGACTTGGTATAGAGAGTTGTGGATCTACGAGGGTAACGAATTTCTTCCCTCACCTTTATCTCATATTTGTTGTTCATTTGCTCTATTGCAATATGTTTTCCCGGACTTGATAATTGGACTCCATCCGTCCTCAATTATCAAGTCCCAACTGCCATCTCTTTGTTTAATTTGCTTGGCTTGGTATAGTTGATGTTCATGGTTTGATTGGATCATATTTTGTAGTTTGTTTGCCAAGGGAGTGTGGATCTCCCATATCCACAATCCTCTGGTCGAATTGTTATTGATCCGTGTCGTATTGAATTAATTTGGTATGATAACTTGATTGGATTTGGGATCTGTTAAATATGTTCATCAATTTGTAAAGTCTCTGCAGATGGATAGGTTATGTCACGCGACACAAGTGACTCCTCAAGTCCTGTGTCACGCGACACAAGTAACCCATCTGCAGAGAATCATATTTCAGTTGTAAGTTTGTTCTCCCGTCCCCTTTGTCACTCAAATTAGGGTGTGGATCTTTCATATCCACATTCATTTGAAGTGATTGGATAAATCTCAATTGGTTTTGTGCTTATTGTTGTAAGGTTTCTGCATATGATATTTAGTGTCACGAGACACAATTTGCATTGTAGATCCTGTGTCACGCGATACTAGTTGTCATTATGCAGAAGTCATATTTCCAATTGTAACCTGTTTGTCTTCGATGTAAAGTGGGATGTAGCCTCCCTGAGTCAATGGCTTACAAGTTGTATTTCCCCTGTTGAGCAATAAAACAAAGCGTTGATTTGCATTTTTACACATATCTTGTCATACACACTTTGCACACACTTTGAATGAATTGAATGTTGAACATTGAAAGACTTGTCTACAGACGAGGCGTGTTGGGTGAACTCTCGGTTCTTCCCAACACGTAACCTGACCCCCAGACCCAAAATTCTCATTTAAAAGGTTTTCAATGTTTCCTTAAAAACGGCGTGACGACTCCTAAATTTTTCGGCGAGCGTTCATTCAGTGGCGACTCCGCTGGGGACATGAAACTTGTTTTTCAAAAGTGGGTCAAACTTTCGTTATTGTTCAACATTCATCTCATTCATTTGTGTGTGCTTGGTTTTGTGACATTCTATGTGCCTAAAATGTATTTTATTGCTTTGTTTTATTCCCTCCCCCTTCTTTGGTTCCTATTGATATTGTGCTTGTACTGGGGCTTGAGACATTGTTTTGATGCTTGGAGGTTGGGGCTGTTTTTGGTCCTTTTGCTTAGATTCTGGAAAGGTGACTCTTTCTGTCACGCGACACAACTGGCCTCACCAGTCCTGTGTCACGCGACAGGAGTGGCCACTATGCAGGTTTTGGTTTCCAGTTCAGCTGTGATTGTGGAGAAGTCCATCATGATCGGATTATTGATCCTTGATTATTATGCTCTGCGGGGATGTGTGTGTGAGTTGTTTTCATTTCTCCCCCTTTTCAAATAAATAAAAAAAATCATTTTCGCAAAATAAAGGAACATAGCCATCCCGCACACTACTTCACATAGATCTAGAACCCTCGGGTGCGATTGACGGCATCACGGACGGCCATGAAATTCGCCTACGCTTGAGCGCCTGAAATCAAACCTATCCCCCTAGTGCGTTATAGGTGGTGCCACACTTTTAAACCTCACCCAAAACGGTTGGTTTTTGACACGACATTCTCAAATACACTAAAATAAATTTTTAAAAAAATTTCTAATTGACTTTCGTACCTACCCCAAAACCTAGCACGTATGGGCATGTTGCCATCGCAACATGGTTTCACGAGAGGACATGTCGTTTCCACGGCATGTTCTAACGAGAGATCATGTCGCTTTTTCAACGTGCACCGACGAGAGGTCATGCCGGATTTTTCCTTGAAATTCTTCAGTAATACCCGTTATGCTGCCCAAATTTCTCCAGAAATTGGGGCTGCTCGTTCGTCCCATAAATGTTTTGGTTTTGTTTAGGTATTATCGACTATTATTAATTTTGAAACAATACATTTGGTGTATTTGTGGATGATGTGTCCCTAGGTTCCCCCGATGTCTAGATTGTGTGAATAAAGGATTAGCCTTTCCCAACCGTCTCTAGGACTTAAGACAGCGATTTTTAACTTGAACATTAATAAAGTGTTGCATGAGTCCATCTCCTTCCGTATTCTTCCCTCTCCCGTACCTCCTCAAAGTTCTCTATCCTCTACCTTATACACGCTCTCACCTCTTCACCTTTGCAAGGCTATGGCAAGTTGGGTGTGCGCTCTCGTTCCCGACACTCATTGGTCCATATTCCTGAGGCGGAAGCAGTTCAAGTGCCCGAGCAGTCGTCCATCTGATGTGGAATCCAAAATGCTTGGTGCAGAGAAGACTATGGCCCATAAATCTGGAAGTTCATACCCCATGGGTCAGCAGTAGAGTGTAAAAGGTGTGTCCATCAAAGAGTTGCGAGCTACACTTGAAGATATTCTTCCTCGCAAGCGAGAGGCCCGGTTGCTTGCTCAGATTACGAAAGCTAAAGAGGACGACTTGTGAAGGACAGAAAGATTGAGAAGGGTCCTCACCGCACCGATGGCAACGATACCCTTCCTCCTGTCCGAATGTTGATGCAGTTGATCAGTCCTCGTAGGGTCTAGAATGTCCACTGTCGGACATGAGTCTGTCGAGTCCAAGTTGGACCAGTTTTGCTTTTCAGTGATAAAAATCTTTGTTTCTATTCTTGCTAGACTCGAGACATTACTAGCACACCCACGTTATACTCAATTGAAATGGTCTTGTTCCAAATGATCACTTGTGCTGCTCACCGACTAATGCTTTGAAATGACTAATGTTTAAATTAATCGGAGTGAGAAAATTGACTGACATCCTTCTCAAATTGGGGCTTATCAACTCCCCGCCTTGCGTCTCATGTGCTCACCTCTCTTCCTTCGCCCTCGCCATCTCGTTGCTCGATGAATTTGCACAGATCTTCCTCAAAGTAAGTTTAAGCAAGCAGTGAAGACTCAATCTCATTCAGACTATCAAGTAAGGGCCGAAGCTGAAACTTTTCACCCTTAGGAAAACCATCACCTTACCCTCACTAAACAATACCCCTTCGGTTCAAGATCGGCATGTTTTGAAACCCATTTAGCCATCGCCAGAAGAAGAGGGACTATTCTTGAGACTCCTGTGATTCAAAGAAAGATTGACCGGCTCCAAGCTCAAGAATGACGGAAGGCAATGATCCATCCTGGGGACTAGCTGAAATTCTCCTCTCAAAACAAAATTGAAAAAAGAGAGAGAGACAAAATTGAAAAAAAGAAAAGAGATATAAAAAAAAGGAAGAAAAGAATAAAAAAAAAAGAAAAAAGAAAGAGAGTCTAGTCCCTAGCGATCCTCTTGAAAGCAAAAGTCAAAGGATTCGGTCGTTACTCAAGAGGAGTCTCAGAGTGAATAAAGAGACATCACGGATGTCCCTCACCATTACCTCTAACCAATCCCAAGCCGTCCTCTCGATTTTAGAGGACATTCTTGTTACCATTACCCTTGCTCTTGGCAATGCCAAGATTGACCTCTCATTCTTAGAGGGAAATCAATTTCCTCGCCTTAGAAGCCCCAAACACATCCCTGCAAGCCAACCTCTCATCTTTAGAGGTTCAGTCAGCAAAAGGCCTAGCCGACCTCTCATCCTAAGAGGTCATAATATTCCAAAATCACCCGAAGACCGATCGAAACCCTGAAGCCCAGCCGCAGTTCCTATCGGATAGCAGTTTCATTCCAATATCGTCGAGATCTAAAACAGATTATTGCTTAAAGCGGAGCCAAATCCATCCCAGCTCGAAGGACCGTCAAGCGAAGATTGTGCAAATTCCATTCGTTCATTCGACGTTTCGTGTGAGCATATTTCGTTTCTACTCCGCAAACACTTGCCGTGGACGTCCCACTGGGGCCTCACATCTGTGTCTCCCATCGACACTCCAAGAGGACATGTTCTTTCAATTCTCAAAATCCTAAAAGGTCCTCAACATCACCGAATTTCATCGTTCATTCTTTTCATTCGGGATAAGCCCGAACTACGGCGACCTGAGCTCCTCCCAAGGAGGGGAACGTAGGCAACCATAATTGGTCCGGTCGAAAACACAAACAAATCTCAGAAAATCTGGTCTCAGCGAGGGCCGTCCCTATACACCTTCCATCCTTCTGAATTTGATCCTCGATATCAGTGGGTTTTCTCCTCAGTATTAATTGGAATATTTGCCCATATCGGCTTTGGTGGTTGAATAACCCGAACATCAATAAAGGGTTTTAAGCAGCTTTGTGATCATCATGAATAAGACAAGTTTTCAATTGTCTCGCCAAGTCTTCTATTTCTACATCATAGGAAGATAGAGCTAAACACTGTTTCGGTCAGCAGGGGCTTCCATACACTTCTCCACACCTTGTGATGCTTATACTCTCCCAAAAGAGTTAAACCCAAAAGCGAGAGTGTCATACAGAAAATCGGGATACATTCCCACGCTCGAAAGATATGCCCCTGCAGGTAAAACATTCCCGAGTCTTGTCTCCAAATGGCTGCATTGATCAAGGTTTGAAATGATGGGTTGCCTCCTCGACCACAAGATAACTCTGTCTGCGATGAAGCTGCATGGAATTTCCTCAAGCTGGGGCTTTGGTTAAGGTATCCCTCCGGCTCTCCTTACCAGATTCCCTCCAGGTTTGCTATGCACTGTCATCTGGGGCTTCGCCAAGCCGGGATCGTTCTCTGCACATTCTCTGATGCTTGCTGCCCCAGGCGCGCGATACACTTTGTCCTCACCAACAATGGACCTGCTGCAACCAATACTCTCGGGAGCGTCCCCGACTTGCCTAAGCTACACCGTATCATCCGTCACTCATGGGAGAGGGTCCACCCCATTACAAACACTTTTCGTCCCATACACAATCCCTCATAGAGCAACTGATACAGACACATCTGCTTTTCAAGCCATGCCAAATCCCTACTTCCTATTCTCCCCAGCTGAGATGGACTTGTGCAACAAAAGATTAATAATGCATAAGCAAAGAGTCTAATAAAATGCAAAGTACCTAGAAGTGTTGTGTTTTCCTCCCCCACAGGGTACGATAATCAAGTGATCATAATCTGATCGTGGGGATTGCCCCTCGGATCACAATTTTGGACAAGGATTCCAAATCCTGCAAGTGGTTGACCCCGCCTTTATTATCTGCGTCAGGCTCGGACTCATCAGCATAATCTGAAAAAGCCTTAGTTTCCCAGTCTCCAAGCAATGCTTGTCAAAAGAAAAGAGCCCCAGATGCCCCAGAATCCAAGCAATGATGCTCACCAACCTCGACGACTTCAAAGACTATGTTACAAAGACTGTCCCGTGAGCGGCCATCCAGCAAGCGTCGATAAGTGGTATAGGTCCCTCCGGCAGCCACGAATATCAAGCAGTAGCATGAGACCCCCCGGCAGCTACACCTATCCCCAGCAGAACCAATGGTAGCATGAGACCCTCGACAGCTACCTCCCAACAAGCAGTTACAGCCTAAGACCCTCAGACATCTACCTCCACCCCCGCATGTACAGCAACCAATTGAGCACCATCGAATCTCAAAGACTGTCCCTCAAAGCAAAACCGAGACAAAGAATCCCAAGTCTATCCGTCTCCCCAGCAATGTGCATCAAGATCATTGGCCCCACTACCAAAAGCATCAACAAAAATCTATTCCCTAACAAATAGAACCCGCGTCCCACCAAGCAAATTTCAGGACTCCCAAAGTCAACCAACCGTCAACAAAGACCGTCCCACACCTGGAAAACCAGCGATTCAAAGATGGCATGAGACCCTCCGACAGCTACAACTTTCCACGACCGGCGGTAGCATCAGTCCCTCCGACAGCTACAGGTAAGCACAGCACAGGTATGAAAGCATATCTCAGTCGATTACTTTCCTAAAAGCGTTAGTCAAGTCCTTGGGTGACACCCCGAGCCAGCCATTCGTTCCACCGGCTATACGTCCTCGCTCCGAGGCAGCCATCCACCCCTCATCATGTCTGGTATTCTCGAAAAAAAAATCATTTTCTTCAGTTCATCTCGTTCATCGGGTCAAGACGCCTCATAATAGTCTTCTATCGGGTCAGACACCTCCTAATGGTCTCTTCGGGTCAAGACGCCTCCTAACAGTCTTCTATCGAGTCAGACACCTCCTAATGGTCTATTCAGGTCAAGACGCCTCCTAATAGTATTATATCGGGTCAGACACCTCCTAATGGTCTATTCGGGTCAAGACGCCTCCTAACAGTCTTCTATTGGGTCATACACCTCCTAATGGTCTATTCGGGTCAAGACGCCTCCTAACAGTCTTCTATCGGGTCAGACACCTCCTAATGGTCTATCCGGGTCAAGGCGCCTCCTAACAGTCTTCTATCGGGTCAGACACCTCCTAATGGTCTATTCGGGTCAAGACGCCTCCTAATAGTCTTCTATCGGGTCAGACACCTCCTAATGGTCTATTCGGGTCAAGACGCCTCCAAATTGTCTTCTATCGGGTCAGACACCTCCTAATGGTCTATTCGGGTCAAGACGCCTCCTAACAGTCTTCTATCGGGTCAGACACCTCCTAATGGTCTATTTGGGTCAAGACGCCTCCTAATTGTCTTCTATCGGGTCAGACACCTCCTAATGGTCTATTCGGGTCAAGACGCTCCTACCGCCTTTCTATCGGGTCAGACACCTCCTAATGGTCTCTTCGGGTCAAGACGCCTCCTAACAGTCTTCCATCGGGTCAAGACGCCTCCTAATGGTCTCTTCGGGTCAAGACGCCTCCTAACAGTCTTCCATCGGGTCAGACACCTCCTGATGGTCTATTCGGGTCAGACACCTCCTAATGGTCTATTTGGGTAAAGACGCCTCCTAACAGTCTTCCATCGGGTCAGACACCTCCTAATGGTCTATTCGGGTCAGACACCTCTTAATGGTCTATTTGGGTCAAGACGCCTCCTAACAGTCTTCCATCGGGTCAGACACCTCCTACTGGTCTATTCGGGTCAGACACCTCCTAATGGTCTCCTTCGAATACTCCGAACTACGATTTGGCTTGATTCCCTCCCAGGGATACGTAGGAATCCTTTCTCAAAAGGTCCAGCCATCCGATTGTCCAGCCCTCGGCCTTATTCCCCAGCCGCTCATTAGGATTGGTTCCTTTTTATCGACAACCTCACTTCTTTCATAAGTGACGTTGCCGAGGGGCTCTGTGAGTACACCAATCCAATTCGCGATCCCTTTTTAGGTGCATTTTAAATGATAAAATTGCACTAAGGGGCGTTTTGGTAAATTCCCGGTCCGTTCCGAGACTTTCGGAAACATTTTATAAGTTTCTCACGAAGGAAGTATATTTTAGTATTTTTCCCGAACAAAAGGACCTACGAGGAATTATTGGCTTTGGACCTTTAAGGAATTAGCCCGGAATGTTCAGTCACCGGTTCGAGCGCCGAAACGGTTTTGGCTTGTCCCGTCGTGCGACAGATTGAGCCATGGAAATTGGAAGTAAGAGGCCGTGCGACACATGAAGCATTTTCCAATTAACGCATTTAAATACCAATTTGCGTTCATTTGGTAAGAGAGGCCTCTCACACCAACACACAGTCAAAACACACACAGTCACAACCACTCTCTCTCTATGCGGTTTACAGCGACTCTCTCTCTCTCTCTAAAATGCAATCGTCTTCTCCGATCTTCTACCTCCATTCCACCACTCCCTCGGTCATCCCTCAACCAAACAACAACCCAACTTCGCTCCCTAAATTGCCCATCGCCACCACTTTACCAAACAACGACCCAATCCACCATTAATCCCCTTCCTAACCTTCACCAATTTCCTCCCTCAAAATCTCCACCGGCAACCTCCCTACCTTCTACTTCGGCCAAACAACAACTAAACCCCACCGTTCTCTCCCTCTCTCTACCCAAACCGAAGCCATCTTCTCAGGCCATGACCCAATCCAATCCCAACTTTCCTCACAGCCCCTCTCTCTCTCAAACCCCGGTAAACGGAAACCTCACCAGAAACCTCCCTGACTCTCTCTAATTCCCTAATTCACCTCGGCCTATCTCTCTCCCTATCTCAAAACTGTCAACACCGCTCCCCTGTTCAAACCAAATCCGTCAACCAACACTGTCCCTGTTCCAGATCTTAATTCCGGCTATAAGTTTCTAATTCCATTGTTTCCAGTCGAGTTTCCATCATCTCCGGCCATCTACACAACCTCAGTCTGGTCTAGTTCCACCAACAATCAAAGGTGTTCACGTTCCGAGATTTAAGACATTAGTTCCGAATCAATCTGAGAGTTCACCGTTTGTTCTGAAGCTGGTTGCATCGCCGACAATCAAAGGTGTTCACCGCTCTGTTCCGGAGCTGATTGAAGGCTCTCTATATCGACATGGTATAAAGAGTTGTGGATCTACGAGGGTAACGAATTTCTTCCATCGCCTTTATCTCATATTTGTTGTTCATTTGCTCCATTGCAATCTATTTTCCCGGACTTGATAATTGGACTCCATCCGTCCTCAATTATCAAGTCCCAACTGCCATCTCTCTGTTTAATTTGCTTCGCTTGGTATAGTTGATGTTCATGGTTTGATTGGATCATATTTTGTAGTTTGTTTGCCAAGGGAGTGTGGATCTCCCATATCCACAATCCTCTGGTCGAATTGTTATTGATCCGTGTCGTATTGAATTGATTTGGTATGATAACTTGATTGGATTTGGGATCTGTTAAATATGTTCATCAATTTGTAAAGTCTCAGCAGATGGATTGGTTATGTCACGCGACACAAGTGACTCCTCAAGTCCTGTGTCACGCGACACAAGTAACCCATCTGCAGAGAGTCATATTTCAGTTGTAAGTTTGTTCCCCCGTCCCCTTTGTCACTCAAATTAGGGTGTGGATCTTTCATATCCACATTCATTTGAAGTGATTGGATAAATCTCAATTGGTTTTGTGCTTATTGTTGTAAGGTTTCTGCATATGATATTTAGTGTCACGCGACACAATTTGCATTGTAGATCCTGTGTCACGCGATACTAGTTGTCATCATGCAGAAGTCATATTTCCAATTGTAATCTGTTTGTCTTCGATGTAAAGTGGGATGTAGCCTCCCAGAGTCAATGGCTTACAAGTTTTATTTCCCCTGTTGAGCAATAAAACAAAGCGTTGATTTGCATTTTTACACATATCTTGTCATACACACTTTGCACACACTTTGAATGAATTGAATGTTGAACATTGAAAGACTCGTCTACGGATGAGGCGTGTTGGTTTAAGTACCCAAATCTGGCTCATGCCTTCCGGTTAATTTCCCAGCAATTCCGGTAAATTTCCCGGTAATTCCCCAGACTTTCCTAGAGTTCCGGAACAATTCCGGAACTGTTCCAAATCATATAAGAATTTGAAGGAATGCTTCCCAATTAAGAAACACGTTTTTCTTAATTTGGGAAAAGTTCTAGAATGGCCACCTTGCATGATTCTAGAAACATGCTTTGAGTCACAAGGATAATGCCGCACGGCTTGCATTAGCCAGGGTCTCACGGCCGCACGGCTTCATTGGTCTTATCCGGACGCACTATAAATAGAGCCCTCCTCTACCCATTTTAAATACGAAAAACACACACCACACTCCATATTCCGGACTCAAAAATACTCCTAAATACTTATTTGGGAATTTCCAAGGGTTAAAGAAGCAAGCCAAGAAGCCACCTCCCTCCTCCTTGAAGATCCCAAGATTGGTCCTTCCATCTAACACCACCCAAAGAAGAAGAGGCCACCATTGGTAACCTCTCACTCCCTAACCTTGCATTTTAATTGCTCTATGTGAATTAGATTGCTCATTGCATTGTTATTATCTTTGCTTGGGACTTGGTAGTTAGTATTTAAGATCATATCTTTATCATACCCCTTTTTCCCCTTTACATCCTTTGCATGAATTAGGCATCATTTGTCATTAAAAATGTAATCTTTATACTCAAAGGTGCATCCTTTGCACCTAAAAATCCCCTTTTTTACATAAAAATGTCATCTTTATGCATCATTTGCTCATAAAAATGCAATCTTTATATCAAAAATGCATCCTTTGCACATAAAATCCATTTTCATGCATCCTTTGCATTAAAGGTCATTCCTTCATCATAAAAATGCATCCTTTGCTTTTCAAAATGCAATCTTTATGCATCCTTTGCATATTAAATACTAATTTCTTCATAAAAATGCATCCTTTGCATAAAAATCATGTCTTTACATTCAAAATGCATCCTTTGCAATAAAGATCACTTCTTTAAATCAAATGCATCCTTTGCAACCCAAAAATGTCATCTTTTCACTAAAAATGTCATTTTTACATGCATGTCCCCATTAGCAACCTTGGAACGGACCGGTGTAAAGATCATATCTTTACATCGTTTCTTCCATTAAAGGTTCCATAATCTCATTAGAAAGGGATAACCTTGAACCCTATATCTCCGATTATCACTTAAGACGAGCATGAAGCATTCATATAAGCTCGATCGTCTTAAGGTGTAGGATTGATGGGCTAAGGACATTCCTTCCTAAAGAACCTCATTTTGGACTATAAAAGAGAGTCCTTCTCTCGATCACGCAAGTCCCGAGATTAAAAATGCGATGATCACAAGTTCAAGATGAGGACGGGATCAAAATCCCGAATACATAAAATCCAAGAAATCCCGAGCGACAACCAATAAATGGTTTGTACGTCCGGAAGACAACTTGGGACATTCCCTCCCCTTTCATTCAAACACATGCACACAAGAAAGCACGCAAGCAAGCAAAATAAACGGAATCTAGGGAGACTTGCTACGGCAAGGCACCTTGGGTGAACGACGATCCGTTCTTCCCAAGGGGTAACTTAACCTCCGAACCCATAAATCCTTTTTTTCAATTTTTAAGGAAATCAAAATGGCGTGGCGACTCCGTTTTTCAAATTAAACCGGATGTCTTCAAACTCGCGTGAATCCAACACACAAATTTGGGCACACATTCACAGTTTTGCGACTCTGCTGGGGACATCCCAAAGGAGAAAAGCTTTTATTTTTCAAATAAACGATACTTGGTATATAGGTGGAAACCACTAACCTTCCTGTATCGCTCCCTAACCCGGGGCTTGGGATAAACGGTGGTTTAACAATCCCACGTACCGGTATCACTTTTCGAAAAAAAAATAAAAGAAAGCTTTTCCCTTTGAGCGGGTTAGTCTCCCATCGCGGATTCCGTTTATTTTGCTTGCTTTCTTTACCTTGCATTGCATCATTTGCATCTTGGGACTTGTGCATACTTTGAACGGGAAACAACCTGAAAAATAGCAAAGGAGTGGAACCTGGAAAATTGATCCATGCAGTCGTACGACTCAATCCTCCTTGGATTCTGACCAGACGGCCTCAGTGGCAATTCCACCAGGAAAAATTAAGGTTAATTTGGCAGTCCTGGCAACTTGGGGCTACTCAATTCCAAGACTGACTGGGGCTCCCAGAAAATTTACGTGCTTAACTGTTGCATTCTCCCCCGTCCCAAAAATCATTCCTTTAAAACACATTTATGAAAATCTCTGTTTTAACTCAAAAAGGAACATTTTTAGGATACCGCACACTACGCACACCTTATATATCCTGTACACTTTGCACGCATGTCCCTTTAAACCCGGGGTAGTTGTTCGTGCCGATCACGGGAAAGCCTTACGATGCTCCGGGCGCGCACGGAATCACCCCAAACTCCCATGGCGCCGGTGTCGACCAATGCACACGGTCAGGTGTCACACGTTTCAAAAAACCATGACTTTTGGTTGGTTTTTGGTCTAGTCCGTGTCATATAGCCCAGTTGCATATCCCCGTAAAGGTCAAGCTTTAGTTCATAACGGAAGTCAAGATCTCTCGCTCAAGCGAATCTCTGCCAAAATTCTGACAAGGAAAAAATTGGTAGAACCTTGACTCGGACATTGACTTTGACCTTGACCTGCACGAAATGCATAAGAGTCGAGACCGAGTCTTTGCCAAGAAAAGTCCAAAGATCTTTCCCTCAAGCGAAGCTCTGCCAAAATTCCGACAAGGAAAAAATGGGCAAGATCTTGACCCGGCATTGACTTCGATTTTGACTCACGCTCGGCGTATGCAACGAAGTTCAATGTGACACTGTGTCATCCGGCTTTTACCGCCCGACCCATGCCTATTATCTTCTCGGACATTACTGAAAAGTTGAAACGTCAATCGCGCAGCGAAATTGCGCGAAATTCTATCAAAGGGTGAAGAGACGAGACTTTCCGGTATTGCCAGACTATGGTCGCATCGCTCGCGCGTTAAAAGTTCCTATGACCCGCTAGACCCGTTAGGAGCGTTCTTCTCTCTCGAGTTGGTGGGATCCACGTGCCACATAGGACCCTGGTAAGGCGTCACCACAGGAGGTCGAAATCTGGAGTGGAATCACGAGGGACTTATAGAGGCGTAGTGGCGGAGCCCGCGATCCAGGATCTAGAGTAGTTGTGAAAAAGAAGGGCAAATCCCCTTTTCGAACCGAATAGAAATTAATAAAAGACAACTGTTTTAAGTAAAGCTGGAAGATTCTTGGTGCATGTGCTTGAGTCTTCAGCCCCAACGCCTATCCCAAGTCTAAACCTCTCATTATCCTTTCCTTGTGTGAGAAAAAAAAGTAAGTGAGAAGCACCGATGCAACCGGTTGTTGGCACAAAGGTCTCAAGTAACCGTCCAAAATCTTCGAGGTCTCGGTTTTCCCGGTGTCAAAATGGCCTACGTGGTGATGTGGCAGTGACCAAGTAGTCGGAGAGGCCATCCTAGTTCAACCCAAGCCCCATATACGGTATGATGTGTGCGTTGTGAGGATTATGCAGGAATACGAGTATCGAGAATGGATTAATGAAGGCGCTCTACTTCAAGAAAGAGAGAAAGAAGAAAGGAAGTCCACGCAGCGAGAAATTAAAGGAAAGGTATTAGGCAGGGACAAGAGCGTCGGAACTTTAGGAGAGCCTTCGGGCAAGTTTGACTACTACGTCGGTTAATGCCAAGGAGCCTACCCGGAAACCCATCATTCAAAGCTTGCAGTCCGGCTGACATCCCTGGCGAAATCGGTGACCCTCTTGTGAGAATTTCGGGTCGTTGCGATCATAAGAGTTGATGAGAAGCTTCGCCCGGATCTAGAGGCGAGAATACGAAACCCACTGAATACGTGGCAGGTCAAGGAAGAATCTAAGATCCATTCGAAGAAGACTGTCGACATTATATCAGGCCCGACCACTCCGTTGGTTATCTTGGCTGAAGATCGTAGTGTCCAAGATCGGTAAAGAGAAAATGAGTTATCGGCGGTGCATTGATAAGATGAGTCGGACTCTTCGATCGGCTGAGTCCGAGTTGTCACGGACGAGCTCGCCCAGAGATTGCATCAAGCTACTCTAGCTCCTCTCACCATCTTTAGAAGTGCAGTGCTACTGATGATTTAGACAAGTTTTTGATCAGATTTGAAGGCTCAAACTTTACGAGAAGAATGCTTGACATTGCTACTTCCAGGTGGCAGCAGGGAAGGAGTAGGGACACAGGTCGACCACTTGTCAAGCACCTTTGAGTCAATAAGTAGTGTAGGGTCCAGAGTCGGTAGGGTCAAGAGTCGGTTGAGTCGGGAATCTTTGAATTCCGAGTCACTACAGCGAGTCATCCCAGAAGGCCTCGCGCACGAGGATTATGAATATGTAATCGATGTCATCTTTCACTCTTGCTTTGAATGAAATGACGGATCTTTCGATTATCCCCTTATTGCCAACTTAACAAATGATAAAGTAACTCAAAACTTATCAACGAGTTAATAATGAATCATTTGAACAAGATACGAAACCACAGCCAAACGAACAATACATTAAAGAAATCTTTAAGCGAGGTTACGAGAAAAAGGAAAGCAAGACTGAGTATGAGGAGGTTTTGACAAGTGTTGAACTTGGGTGCGGGGAACCTAAAGAGGATTGCTTCTTCCGGGGGCTGAAAGGTTAATTTGCTCGAGAGAATACATGGACATCTTTGTGTGAGTGGAAATACATTAGGATATGCCGGGGGCTAGACGGTTGATTGTGGTGCACGAGAATCCCTCCCCAGCACCCGGAATCTTAAGCCGATGGCGAGAAGGCGAGAAAAATCAAGCGAGAGTGGTCTCTGCAGTCGAAAGAAGAAATTGAAAAAGAAACTACTGCGGGTAGGATTCATCGAGTCATCGAATATCAGACATGGTTATCCGATATTGTGACCGTCGCCAAGGCCCGATGGGAAGGTGCGGCTATTTGTGTAGAATTCACGGGATGCGAGCAAAGGCCGGCCCGAGACGATTACCCTTTGCTGAGCAGTGACGTCACGAGGTGGACTGCCCACTAACTACGAGGGTAAATCCTTAATTATTGGCTTTGCGAGGCTACAACCCAGATCAAGATGGCCGAAGAAGACCAAGAAAGAACGGCCTTCGCCACAGGTGGGGAACTTCTTGCTATACGATGTGCCATTTGGGCTCAAGAACGTCGGGGCTACTTATCGAAGAGAAGCGACCGCGCTTTTTCATGACATGATCCACAAGAAGATTGATGTCTACGTAGACGACATGATAATCCGCTCCCGAAAGGCGAGAATGGGCAGCACTTTGTTGACCTGCGAAAGTTCTTTGAAAGGCTGAGACAACATTCCATGAGACTAAATCCTACCAAATGTACCTTCGGAGTGACAAGGGGAAAAGTGCTTGGGTATATGGTCAAGAAGTGAGGTATCGAAGTCGACCCCCGAAAGATCAAAGCCATTATGGACATGGGAGCCACCTCGGAGCCCAGGATAGAAGTCAAAAGCTTTACGGCTAGGCTGCGGTACATCAGGTAGTTTCGTCCAATCCCAGGTTGACCACTATGTGCGAGCCCATCTTCAAGCTCATGAAGAAGAATGTAGATGCTTGGAATGGACCCGAAAAGAGAATGCCGGGATGCCTTCGACCGGATCGAGGCATACTTGAGTGCATTTCCGGTGCTATGCCCCCCACGTAGACAGAAACCTCTTGCTCACATCTCGCATGTGTCGATACGGCGGTTGGGGCTATGCTTGCTCGGGAGAAGAAAGACTCTCGGATAGAGAATGCCATTTACTTTGTCGTAGGAAGGCACACGGGAAGTGAGCTCAATTACTCGGCATGTGAAAAAGACCTGTGCGGGGGCCAGTGCAGGTGATGCGCAAGTTGAAGCATTATATGCGAGCCACGCCTGACAATTTAGGTCTCGAAAATGGACCCCATCAAGTATATCTTCGATAAGCCTTCTCTCTCGATGCGTCTAGCAAAGTGGTCCCTTCTTCTTAGCGAGTACGACATCAGGTATGTGACCGAGAAGGCGCCATCAAGGGCCAAGCGTTGTCAGAGACCATCGGCGAACTTCCCCGATAATGAGGACCGCGGGCTGAACCCCGATTCCCGAGATGAAAGGGATCTTTGTAGTCGAGCACGAGAACCGATACTTGACTATTCTTTGATGGAGCTGCTAACAAAAGAGGAAATGGCGTAGGAATACTGCGAATTCGTCAATCCGAAAGATGAGCATACACGCATGGCACTCAAAATTTGAACTACCTGCCACGAACAATGTCATGCCGAGTATGAAGCTTGCATTGCTAGTTTGGAGGCTTGCCTTAGAAAGGAAAGTCAAAGGGCTCGAAGTTTATGGAGACTCGGCCACGATGATCAACCGGGTTTCCAACAAATGGAGAAGCTGTGGACCCTAATCTTCGACGGTATCATGCCCGTATGGAGGAGTTGATTTGGACGGTTCGGAGAAGTGACTTTCCACTACTTGCCAAAGGGAAAGAAGCAGTTCGCGAGATGCCCTTGCTACTTTAGCCTCACTAGTAGAGATCCCCAGATGGAAAAAGCCATAAAACCCTTGAGTGGGTAGAAGAGAAGCCCGAAACTGCATTATGAAGTAGACACTGGGACAGAGCCTATAAAGGAACCGTGGTACAATCAAATTTACCGGTTCCTCAAAGATGGAGAGTCGGCTTTCGAGACAGAAGAAGGTAGGCCAAAAGAAGGTGTCGAAGCCAAGAGCTTGCAAGCCTGAAAGGTTGGCCTCCAATTATGTCATTCTAGGGAGCGGCACATGCAAGAAGCGTGCTCGAGGACCCAGCTCCTCTTGCGCGTCACTTTCGAAAGGGCCAAAGAGTTGATGGCAAAGTCCATAATGGTCCTGTGGTCACCATTATGAATGCTAGAGCCACGATGCAAGTAATCCTGGGAGAAATGGGTTACTCTTTAGTTTCTATGAAGACAGGTAGTGTCCCCGGCATGTTCGAGCGACGAAAAGTGCCGGCGGTTTGCTGACCTCAACCATCTCCTGCCTCATGACTTTGTCTTGCGTAGCGACTCCTGGCTAGTTTGCAACTTGGGGTATTGACGTGATAGGGAAGATAGCCAGACAGAAAGCGATGGGCATGGTCGTGTTAGTGACGATCGACTACTTTACCGAAGTGGGTAGAGGCCAAGTCTGACAAGGTCCTCGCTTCCGAAGAAGGTGGCCCGGTTTATCAAAGAAAACATATTGTGTAGATATGGGAGGGTGCCTAATGAGATCATTTACGATAATGGGTCACACTTTGAAGGGGCTGCGGTGAATTCTTCCCAGCTAGAGATCAGGTCCACTGCGGTGATCCCAGTATAGACCTCGAACTAATGGAGCAGTGGTAGGCTGCTAATAAGGACGCTCGAACGGATCATGGGAAAAATGGCCACCGGTGGTCGTGATTGGCCCGAAAAGCTGCCACTAGCACTGCAGGGCTGCGTCACGGCTGTCGAGACGACCACAGGAGAAACTCCTTTTTGCCTTTAACTTACGGGATGGAAGCCGGTGTTACCAAGCTGGAGTCAAATCCCGTCATTAAGGGTCCTCTGAAAACACAGTGTCAACGAAGTAGAATGGTTGCGTAGCCGGCATGATGAGTTGGCCCCGCCGACGAAAGAAGGCTTAAAGCCATGGAGCATACCCGAGCCTATCGAGGCGAATGGCCGAGCATTTGACAAAAAGGTCAAGGCCGGTGGACATCAAAGAGGGTGACTTAGTGTTGAAAGTGAAGCCCCTACCGTAGACAACCCCGGGAAAATGGGAACCCGTTTGGATCGGCCCGTATGTGGTGCGTAAGATACTATCTGGGAGGAGCCATGAAACTTGCGTGCACTGACGGCAATCCCTTTGTCCACCCACCAACGGTGATAAGCTCCAAGGTACTATGTCTAAAATAAAAAAATAATAAAAAAAAAAAAAAAAAAAATATTAGTGCAAAAGAGTAATACCCAAACTAGGCCGAAACCCAAAAAGGGCGGTCTAGGCAAAAACAAAGTGGTTGCACATAAAAAATATTAGTGCAAAAAGAGTAATGCCCAAACTAGGCCGAAAACCCAAAAAGGGCGGTCTAGGCAAAAACAAATGGCCGCACATAAAAAAAAAGAGAAAAGTTCACCGTAATGAACTACGAAGACCCGAGCCCCTTAGTCTTTCTTGTAAAAGGGGAACGTAGGCACCATTTATGGTTCGGTCTAAATAATAAAAAGGGCGATTAAGTTTCCATGAAATGCGTCCTAAACAATAATAAAGGATATTCAAGTTTTCCATAAAACGGGTCCCGAGCAAATCAATAAGACATTTGAAGTTTCCATAAAATGTGTCTTGATTAATTTCTAAGATAATATCTCTTGTTCATTACAAGTTAAAAACTTCTTGATGAGTTCAAGCACGGTCTACTCTTGACTCGCTAACCTCGCTACAAAGATCTAAAATACAATAAAATGCCTAATAAACTACCGTGTTTGCAAAATGGCAATAAGGGAATCCTAAGAAAAGATCCGTCGCCGTCATTCGCCGAGTCTTCTTTGGTCTTCTTCCCTTTACCTCGACCCCGTCGAGTTTTCTTTCTCTTCTTCTCTATAATGTCGGTCCTCATTCCGATCTCCGGTATCCTCACCGGAGCCTCCATCAAACCCGTGTCAATAAGTGCCCTCTCTACCCGAGCACGAGTCCGCACTTCCTCCCCGAGCCTCGCCAAAGGAGCGACTCCTGACAATCTCTTGTATCGAGCCTCCATATCTCTCGATCGTCACCCGACCGGTTATGGCGACTCGCCTTAGCCTCGCCTCCTCGTAGTCCTACTCGAGTCGCAGCCGCCTCCCAATAAAGCCCGACGTCTCTCCCCAATATGACCCGAGTCGCTCCCATCTCCCTCTCGTACCAATCCAAGTAGACTCGTAGTCAAGATGGTACTCTTCCTGCTCTTGAGAATGGCCCTGAGTGGGAAAGCAGCGTATGTCCAAGCCCTCGAGAAGAATGAAAAGCGGGCTGGATCTCTCATATCAAATGGCACCACCTCCATGGTACGGATGTCCTCCCACCGCCCAACGGCTCCCGTAAGGCCCCGAACCGCCCGGATACCAAGCAGGTATGTAGAAGGATGACCAGCAGTAACCCCGGAACCCTCACTATATAGGACTCCCGAAATATCCTCCCGGTCCGCAACCTCCAGCCGAGGTACCCACCAGCCGATGTCCGAAGTGGATAACCTA